>MKGJ01000019.1:29340-43995 GCA_002018255.1 Bretziella fagacearum | reverse complement strand
AAAAACAGAAAAAAGAAGAAAAAAAAAAGAAAAAAAAAAAAAAAAAAAACCCTAAACAGGTGCAGATGTGATGGATGCTAAGGTGATTGCCAAGGCGTGTTGTCGTGTTGTCAAAGAGAAAGAGAAAGGTTGAGGTCGACAATGTTTAGCAAGTTTGATGGTAAAAGATTGCCCTGGTCTTGTCGCTATAAAACTTGGATAAGTCACCTAGTTTATAAGATTGTCTGGAAACACTAGACCGAAAATTAGAAAAACGGATAAAAAATTGTATGCTGGTTGCTAAATTCTTTGGTTGTCGTGAATTCTCACCGTCTGTCGTCATGGGCCGTGAAGATCCCGCCCCCCCCCCTCCCGGCACAATGTATCAAATGCGTTGAATGCGTTTGTATGATCAGCGCACAAGATTGGCAGATGAGATCGCTAGAAACAGATGGAGTAGAAGCAGCAAACAGTAGTGACATTGGGAGCCAACAAAGTATAAAGAAGAAGAAAATTTTGAAGCTAACGAAAAAATAAAAAATAAAAATAAAAAATAAAACCCCCAGGATTTCAACTCGGTGTGGGTCGTGTGTGGCTGTCGTTGGGTGATTCAGACAAAGAGATGGTTACTGGTCAATTGTGAGTAAAACAAGGCTCTCCTCAAAAGGTGCCTTTACATATGTCGTGATTCGATGATGACTTTCAAATGGGTTCAAAACCAAGAAAGGGTTCCAGGCCGAGTTCGTTGATGACTGAGAAGGAGGAAAAAAAAAAAAAAACTCAATGGGTAAGGCAAAATGTAGATTTTATTGGAGGTTAGCTTTCGGTCGGGAGATACGGATCCAAGGATCTTTTCTTCTTCTGGGTTCGTGGGTTGGAAAGATGCCATGTATATTCAGTCAAGGCGATAACGTCAAATATATGCCCGCTGATCGGTTGATCGACTGACCCTTACAGTTGGCAGAGAAGTCGTTGTTTGCGCACAAAAACATAATGTTCCACTGTATTGTGTGCTGCTAGGCCAGGATCTATATTGTCCCAGATCCATCCGTATCATTTTAACTGAGTATCAATGGGACCGAGCTGCTGCTTCAAAATGGTATTCTCGAGGTTGAAGATTCAATTGGGATTTGACCAAGGTGTGATAATTGAGCGACAATGACTCTATGGTCATTGATACAAGACAAAGAAAAGAAAAAAAAAAAGAAAAAGAGATAGATGACCAAGACTGTTTCATCAAGAAGCCATGTCTATTTTCAGTTTCTTTCCTTCACGTGCGCGGTGCAGGAACACACGTCATCAATGGCCTTTCACAATGCAGGAACCCACATGGGGCCACAACAATCCAGATCCGCACTACAAATAGTGATAAAAAGGTGGCGTTGAAACCCCCCCTCCCACGATGAATACTAATTTTGAAATATTTTCGGTCCGTATTTGAGGCCGATATATTTCTTTTTCTTTTTCTTTTTCTTTCCCTCTCTCTCTCTCTCTTTCTCTCTTTTCTCACACATGTTTTTGTTTGTTGTGGATTGTTGAAATCCTGCGTTCTGGACGTCATGTATGACATTCCGGATAGGATGCATGGTTAAACGCGGCGGGTAAAATGTGGAGCCTCTGTGGCTGACTAACATTATTGTGGCGTTATGTTTTTGATGTGAATATGAATTAGGAAGTGTGGCGTCCTGTTCCTGCAGCGCTCGTTGGCCCCACTTTAAAGATGATAAGGAGGATGGATTGGTTTGCATTGGAAGCAATTGCCTATTTCTATTTGCCCTTTTTGCTGGGCGCAAGTCGCAAACAAAGTTATCGAGTTTTGTCTGTCGCATTCACACAACCACCACTTGTTCAGCCTCGTACAATACCTTTAGCTAATTTCCCCACGAAAAACTGCCCGGGGTTTCTTTCTATTCTGTTCAATCAATTCCACTCAAAATTACAATTTTATACATCACAGTCATTCAATTCCCGACACGCCATCCATCATCTCAACAGCTAGGCCATCTTCTTCTCGACTCCCTCAACTCGTTTCCCAACTGTGTATCTTCTCGACGAATTTCATTTGACCAGATTCTTGCCGCATCAACGTCAGTCCAACAACACACTCGCGAACCCTTCTGGGTTAGATATTTCGCAATCCATGGATGGCCAGACGGCGGCTTCCATGCCAATGATGGTGGACAACATGGCGCCTGCCGTCGATATGACACATGTCAACGATTTATTCGGAGACGGCCCTAGCATAATGGTACAAGAAGACATTCCTATGGACGGCGTTCCATTCGAGCTTACCCACCGCCCGCCCCCGCCAATGGAACTCAGAATGCGCCTCGATCAGCTCAAGATACGGGGATGCTGTCAGTAAGTTTTACCACAGAGTCCCCAACTTTTTGACGGCATCAAAACCTGGCTAATCTTTTGTCCTTAGGATGATTGCTTGGTCCCGATGTGGCACGGTCGCTTCTATTTCATCCGACGGAAAAGCTGTCGAGCTCCGATTTCTCCGTATCGACGCAGACACTGGCGAGTGGGGTCTCAGCGAACCTTCAACCTCGGAACTTGTCCACGGCATGGATAACATTCCTCTGATTCATCTGGCTTGGGCTTCGACCAAGAACCCCGAGTTGGCTGTGTTTGATGTACTGGGTCGCGTTACCATTTTGAGCTTCTTAAATTTGAACAACGCCTGTTATAGTCGGAAATGGGTATCCGATCCTCTAGACGACCTCAATTCGGTAGTGGGATGCCACTGGTTGACGCCTATCCCCCCGTCCAGACAATATCACATCTTACACGGCCCAGCTATCAAGGACCAAAACAGTGACACCTACAAGTACGAAAGTTCCTTTGTCCATGCATTTCCGCCATATCATCCCCAACCAGGGAAAAGCGCATTGCTATGCGTCACTGATAATGGCATGCTGAAACTATTCTATCCTGGATCAAAAATCGAAAAGGTCGAAGAGATTACCCATGAACTCGAGAGCATCATTGTTTCCGAAGACCAAATAACACACGCTTCCATCTGCTCAGATAAGACGGGTCTGATGGCGGTCATTGCTACGGCCTCGAAACAGCTCCGTGTCATACAAATAGCTATCGAATGGGGGTTTCCGAATCCCCAGGAGAACGCAAACAAACTTCTCACCAACCCCACCCTTACCGAACAACATGTTGCAGCTACTACCTGGTACCAGGGCACCAACCAGAGCGGCTCACCAGTCGACCATGCCATGGCCAAGATCACGCATTTGGAGATCCTCGCTTCCATCATGGACCCAAATGCTCGGAAATGGGCCAATGGCGTTGTCATGTCAGTACGCTCCTACGCTCCGTCCGACCCGTCCCCCTGCCATGAACCCCAAAGTGTTTTGGACAGATGGGAACTCGTTCAAGAACAGCAACCACCTCTCCAAAAAGCCTTTGAAAATATGGGCACCCGCCGCCAAAACGACTCGCAACCTGCTTTCCGCCTAAAGAGATTGGACCCGGTTGTGTTTGGCAAGGTCGTTGTAAATATCAACCAGATGCAATTGGGTCGTGTGCTCTTTATTACATTTGCGGATGGGTCCGTCGAGTACCGCGATCGTTTTAGCATGGAGCTTCTCTACACTGAGCCCAACTACAATCGCATTCAGAGTTTGCATCAGACTGGTATGACATTTGAAAACCAGAGCCCGTGTCTTAATGTTGCCTTTTCACCAACCGGTTGCTCTTTGGTTCAAATATGCAACAACAAGAAGATCAAGTGGCGCAAACTACATACCACTGCAGAGATTGGCGAGAACATGAAAACAGATGGTAAGTGCTTGTTGTTGTTGTTGTTGTTGTTGTTGTTGTTGTTGTTGTTTTTTTTGTTTTTTTGTTTTTTTGTTTTTTTCATGCTTTGATTCAAATTCAGTCAACCCTTCTAACACGTTTTGACAGCCCAATATGCCGCCATTATCTCTGGATTGACGCTTGCGGCTGGTTCTTCAGCTCACCAGCAAACAAGTTTTGAAGACGTCCTTGCAATTGCTCGTATACTCAAACACAAACCACACTTCACCACCGATTTTACCAACGAACTCTCTCGAATGCTAAAACTACAAGTTGATTACTCAGAAGAGTCCCATCATGACTCCCTTGTGAGGAACTCCCACCTACAAATGGCCTTGTCAATTCTCAATCATCTTGGATTCAATGGACAGTACAAGAAGCGTTCCTTTAGCAGCAAGATTGCCAAGCTTTCATTACACGCCCGTAGTGTCATTGTCCTTGTCAGCATATCCACCAACACACCCCCACATCTGAGAGAGCGGTTGAGTCCCTTGGATGAACCAGAGGTTGTGGATGCTCTTACTGGGTGTCACAAGTGGTCTATTGACTTGATGTGCTGGCTCATGGACTCTTTGTTTGATCTAATGCAAGACAAGGAATTCATGGATCTCCTCACCCAACAAAAGCAACCAGACATTGGCACATACCTTCAGCAGCGTAACAATATTGCCATTCACTTCATACTGAGTTCATCATCAAGAGGCTTCATGGTCGCTATTCTCCGTCGTCTTCAACATATGGATGGCCTCAGTAAGAAGGCCACAAGTTACTACGAAACAAGAAACATCAACCCCGCAGACGGTCAAACCAACCTGGCTCTTTACCGTGCATATTCGCGCATGCACAAACTCATGGAGTCGGCTCTGTTTAAATTTGATGAGTTTGAAAAGTTCTTACAGGGTATTGCAGCCGATGTTCACCTCAATTACCAGCGGATGGCCTCCGCCATGCTCAAGCACCAACAACAAAATCAAACAAAACCAGCTCAGGCTCCCGAAACCCTCACCAAGCAGATCGAAGGAGTTGTCAAGGCGATTCAGCATAGGAACGAACTTGGTCTTTTGCTCATGCCTCAAGTTCCGCCGATGCTGTTGAGTGCCGTCAAGAAAATGTTCCAGGTCGACCTTCCCAAGCTTCGCGCCAAGATTGACCACCAAGCCATTTTCTTCCACGACTACAGTTTGTTGGAAATCCAGGATTCACCACAGGCTCTCGAGGAGCGCAGAGCTCGTGGAGTCCTTGTTGATTCATTCAAGCATGTTCTACTTCCTAATGCCGAGATTCTGGCTCACAAAAAGTCGGTTCAGGGCGAGAATTACCAAGGCGGTCTCGGAGGGCATTGCTCGCCACAGATAAAAGCACCTGTGTCAACGGGTAAGTTGCGAAGATGTGCTCGGTGTGCGTCAGCTATGGAGGACATTTACGGCCACAAACCGGGGTTGACGTATGTGCTGGCCCAGATGCGGATTTGTTCGTGTGGAGGTAATTGGGGGTTGACGGTACGAGGAAAGACCAAGGTTTAATGTAAAAATGATGGGCATTTGGGATGGGAGTTTTGTCTTCATAAGCGTGGGAATTGATTATTTATTTAAACAGAGTTTTATGAATCTTGCATTGGTCTGGTTATGAGTAGGGTTAATGCCATTTATACTGCTGTCTAACCCTTGTGCATTGGTGTGGCGTTATACTTGGTACGTGGCGTTAGCTTCCTTCCTTAGCTTAGCTCCAGGAATTGAGACGTCACCCTCTCCCTCTCCTTTCTGGGTGGCTGATTATCGTTTCAATCTCACAATGAATTGATAAAAGCTTTATCAAGTTTCATTTGTTTCTTGAGGTAACAAATCTGATTCACATTTTTGGGTCTCCTTCATCCCCTAATTCTACACTCAATCCCCAGTAAAGCATCCCAATTGCTCTCCCATGGCGATCCCCTCAGAGGACTTGGCGTTGGGGCACGATGAAGCCGCCAACAACTTTGTTGAAAACTCACTATTATCATTCATTGTGCCTGCGGCAACTCAGGCCTCATTAGAAGAAATTTTTAGCGGAGCCGCCATTGGTGACGCAGTGGGCTTCCTTCACTCAATACCACAAAGAAAATCACTATTCTTCGGTACGTCTTGCCGGACCTGGCAACGGGTGGCTGGTAACATAGCTAACAATGGTTACTAGATGAAACATTGGACGTTCTATTGGTTCTACGTACACCATGGGCTGATGAAGAAATCTTACGGTCGCATTTGAAGAGACTGGTAATCACACTAGAGACTCAGATTGTCACCAAGCCCGATCGCGGCGATGGTCCGGTGCCACATGACTTCATCTTCTCGGGGACTATTGAAGACAATGATGATCCCTTCATCATTGTTGACCAAGTCGACTATGAGTCTGAAGGCGAGAAATCCACAAAAGATGAGAAACCTGCTGAGGACGAAAAGCGCACTGAAGGCAATACCACCGCCGCCGCCGCCACCGCCATCATTGACTCCACCAAAGACAAACACGTCTACGCCATCTGGAAACTCCCCGTCTTCCTCAGCCGCCCCCGCATCCGCCTAATCCAACCCTCCGCCCTCTTCTCCGCCTCCGCCAGCCTGAAACCCCTAGAAGTAAATTCCGGCAGCGGGTCCACCCTCGGCGCCGCACAAAAGGGCCGCACGGGATATCTACAGAGTGGAGTAGCTTCGGGGATGAACCTACTGGCGTCTTTTGCGGCGGATGATGGCATTGGGGAGATTAAACCGCGGTTGTCGGCGTTGAGGGTTTCGAGGGTGGCGCCGTTGACGAATCCGAGGGAGTTGATGAGGCCGTTGAGGACGCAGACGGCGGTGACGTTCGGGATTGTGCCGGCAGTGCATACGAGAGTGCGGTTTGCGCGGCCGAATACTTTGCCGGCGACACCCGACCTTATTGCATCGCTAGAGGTGGATTTCACGGGCATGTTTTCTTCTGCTGTTGACATCACAACCATTGATATGATTGTCCAAGACGGAAATGTCCGCTGTCTCTCTGAAAGCGTAGATGGCCTACAGTTGCCACTCTCATGTAGTCCCCGCGACCACATGACCTTCTTCTACCGCCTTTCCCCCAGTGGCTCCGCCGACGTCATCCGCAACCCTTCCCGCGAACTAGAAATTGCCGTCCGCGCCAAAGTCAAAGTCTCCCCCACCACCAACCCCGAACTCGTCATGCAATGGTCCACTCCCATCGACTTCACCATCCCAGTCAACCCCGGCTTCGGCCCCACCTCCACCCCTCAACCCCCCATCCAACGCTCCCACAAGCCCTCTCAACTCTCCATCTCCGGTGCCGGTGATGGCACCTCGTTAATCTCCCCCTCCATCACCCGCCCAGACTCCCTCCCCGCCCATGAAACCTCCGCCCCACAGCCCATCACCGACCTCGGCATAACCGTCACCTTTGCCGCCCCTCCCGGGCCTGTCCGCAAAGGTGAAGAATTCGCCTGGTCCGTGTACGTGCTGAACCGATCAACGGAGAAACTGAACCCGACGCCCCGGAAGCTCGCACTGCTGGCGGTGCCACGGCGGAGACGGGCGGATATGCGGATTCCGCGGCCGCTGAGTATGAGTCGGCGGGCGGATGCGGCGCAGATTGCGGATGCAGTGCTGGAGGAGAATGTGGTGCATTCGATGCAGAAGAATTCACTGGTGGATGCGCCGGATGTTATTTGCTTGAGTGCGGATACGAGGGTGGGACCGTTGGCGCCCGGGGCATGTCATGTGACAGAATTGCGGTTTTTGGCATTAAAGGAAGGAGTTTTGGGGATTGAGGCGGTGAGGGTCATTGATATGGCGTCACAGGAACATTGTGATATTCGTGAATTGCCATTGATTGTTGTCAAGGGAGAGAATGAACCGGATGAGGAGCCGGAAGAGGAAGAAGAGGAGTGTGAATATGAGTAGATGTAGATGGCAATTATAGGGGTTAATAAGGGTAGTGGCTCTAGTATTGAGCATTTGATGATGGGAACAAGTCCAACAGCACAAGTAGTAGCCTCGATCTACAATGAAAAAAAAAAAGTGTCTGTTTATATAAACAAGGAAATCCCACCCAAAAGGAAACAAAATATAAAACTCCAGCCGTTGTTAATGTAAATTTGATATCAAGAAGCAAAGAATCCAGAAAATGCAAAAATACAAACAGAGAAAAAAAAAAAAAAATTGACATGGGAATCTTTAATAAAAGATAATACCGACGCTCAACATGGCTCATCAATACCTTCTTCGTATAACATCAAAAGTCATCATCCCAGCCCAACTGAGCATAAATCGACGTATTAGCCACCACCTCCTCCGCCACCCTCGCCGACTCCTCCAAAATCGGTCTCGCCTTCTTCTTCACCGGTGACTCCGGTTCCATCATCGGTGCCGCAAACGACTTCTTGAGCGGTGAAAACTCCATCGCCATCTGTTTCCCCAACTCCTGTCTCCTCACCCCCGCCGCATTCCCTCCCGGCCTACTAAACTTGGCCGCCAAACTCCTCGCCGTCGCCGACGCAAACGGCAACGAAGAAGCCACCACCGAAAACTCCCCACCCCGTGGCGTTACACCCGACAACTTTGGTAGCGCTGACACCACATTGGGGGATCCCGTCGGGGAGTTTTCCACCGAGTTGAGGACCGGTTGTGCTCCAGCGCCGGCCCTGGTAGCCCGTGACGGACTCTTGAATTCCATGGGGCCTGATTTGCCAGAGCCGCCTGAACGTGGGAAGAGAAGACCCTTGACGCCACCGCTACGGCGGGCAGATTTCCGTTCCACGAGCGGTGATAGATTGAGATCGGCAGTTTCGGCGAATGGATCGTCGGTGTTTGAGGCTCCGGGGGTGCGAAGTAGATGAATGGTACGGCCGCCGGCACCGCGGGCGGGAGTGGCACGGATAGACAGAGGTTTTGCGGGAGTCTCTCCAATTGAATCTTCATGGCCGTCAAACGGTTGAGTATCACCGCCGTCTTCATCTTTTTCGGCAATGCCTGATTGGAAGCCGGGGCCGACGGAGAAACTCCTGAAACGGGGCTTTGCCGGGGTCTCATCTACGACTTGGTCATGACCAGAATCATATCTGGAATGGTATGATGGAGCAGGGAAACTGTGGGCACCGGGGCGGATGATGATGCTTGAAGGATGAATGACGTCATCATCGTCTTCTTCATAGCGAGAGTGGTCCTGGTGGAAGGACTGAGTTTGCCGTTGAGCAATATATTGTGACTGTTGTGAGCCATAGTATCTTTGACTCTGGGCAGAGTGTTGACTCATATCACGGTACCGCGCACGCATTGGAGTTGCCTTGATGACTTGCGGACTACTGCTCGGGACCTTCCGCTGAGGCTTTCTTTGCTTTTTGATTTGTGAAAGCCCACTGCCCGTACGGCGCTCTACTTCGTCCCGGATGATACGGCCAGTGGCATCTCTATTCGGCTTTCGGATACCTGAGATGGCATCGTGCAGTTCCGCATCCAACATGGCCCTTTTTGCCGCCTTGGGATCCTCAAATGAAGTCACCATGCTCTGACTCCGAGACAAACCAGGCGCTTTCATGAGACCATTACCCTCGGCAGCCTTGAGGCGAGCCGCCTTCATCTCGCTTGTTTCCTTTTTCAACCCAGGAATTTCACGAGGCTGTGCTGCCATCATGCTTTGAATTTTCTGCCTTGGACCCAGTGATAAACTCCGGCGCGCCGTCTGACGACCCTTGGCTAGCTGACTCTTAATACGCTGCTCAAATGTTATCGGCTTGCTCTTTGAGCTGCGAGGGGCCGCTGTACGTTTGGTGGCAGCACCAGGAGTTTGTTTTGGCTTGATTGCTGAAGATGGCTCCTCTGGCTGTAAGGCATCCTCCTTCTCTTGCTTGAGAATGGACGGACCGCCTAGTTTTTTGCTGATAGCGTGGCAAACCACGGGGAGACGCTTAGCAAAGAAAGGTACAATGACATCGACACAAAAGTCCTTTAGTGGTTCAACGGGAGCCTCGACGTGCTTTGAAGGATCAGCCGACATCTTGGATAACTGTGCACTTTCAATGAAGCGAAGTTCATCCGAGATGGTTGACTGCCAGATTCCAAGACGGTCTGCAAGCAGATCGGCGAGAGTAGCGAGATCTTGCTTCTTGGACTTTCTGTTGGTCTTTTGAGAATCGTTATTGTCCTCGACGCTTACGGCGATATCTCCAGGAAGAAGAGACTGTGCTTTAGCGTTCTCCTCGGCCTCGGCTTCGGGTTCCAAGGCAAGTGCTTCGAGAATGATGATGAGTTGAAGCTGGGTCTCGCGTGTCCGTAAAAGGGAAGCATAGGACTTGACCGTGGCTTCAGTAACGATGCTGTCCTCTTTGAGATCTGGCATGTTATTTCTCCACCACTCCCGAATCTTGGCATCTTCGTACGGGAAGAGTCCGTCCTTTCCCAACTTCATTTTTCTGTTTCTGCGTTTCTTTCGTCGGCTGGTGGCGCCATTATCTTCGGATTCGAGGTAAAAGCCCTTCATCTCACGGATAATTTCCGGAATTCGATAGCGATATTTGCTATCAAGCTGTGCTGTAGTCATGATGAGACCACGTAAGAATGTAACCAAATCACTCATTTTGCCATCATTTTGAGTACCGAGTTTGAAAGCGGCACGAGCTCGAGACAACGGACCCTTGGCAAAGTATGTGAGAGGACCCAGAGACTTGTAGAGAATCTCCCAGTATTGAGTCCTGAGACCATCAAAGATGCTCTCTGACGTAGGTGGGGCGTTGGCAAAGGGAAGAGCATCGGATTCCGCCGTTGTCGCTTGAGGTTCTGAAGGAATGAGAACCACTGGCATAACCGGGACTGAATTTGGAGCCGAGACCGACGCTCGTGTGACACCGGGCCGAGTAAGAGTACCATCGGAGGTCGGCGGGGTGGCCATGGAATCCCTTGAAATTGGACGTTCGATAATATCCTTGACCGAGAATGACCGCCCCGCATCACTCACCGAGCGGGAAAGTGGGGGTCTCTTGACAGCATCCTTCGCTGTCTTCTTGGCCCGTATGGCTGCCAGATGGCGTTCTCGTTCCTTGGCCTTTTCTTCCTGGCGGACCCGGAGTTTGTCGGCAAGCCTGTGATTGCATATGGTAGCGAGGTCGGTAAGATCGGGAAGCTTGACCCAGTAGCCTAGTTGGCATAGAGCAAAGATGCCAGGCTCGTCACAAGCATCTAAAACGAATATCCTCCGCTTCTGGGAAACTGCTACAAGGACATGCGGGGTACCGCTACGGCGAGTTTCCAAGTCGACAATACGGAGATCGGGCGCTTCGAATCGGCGGGCGGCGGGGATGTCGTCGAACACTTGATGGAAGTCAAGCATACCAAGTGATATTCGGTCTCGAGGTATGACGAGAACAGGATAAAACTTGATGGGGTTCTGTTTGGTAGAGTGGCTTCGAGGCTAGAGAGAGATATACATATATATGTTAGACACATGAGGAGGAGGAGAGGCATTTTGGCAGATGGAAGACGAGCTTACAGTAATCGTAAATGAACTTCCCAGAAGGGAAACCGAGTCATCAACATCCGAGGCACGCTTTCGCTTCCGACTTGGGCCGGGTCCGGGAACGCCTTCGGCATCATTCTCTTTGGCATCATCTAAATCAAATTGGGCGACAACGGGCGTCGCAACGGCGCTGCTGATACGTCGGCTGTCGTTGATGCGAGATCGTTCGTCAATGAATAGAGGCGGCAAAGAAGGCGATCGATCACGGCACGGGGTTGCCATGACGGCCGTAGGGCGGGCAGAGAGGGTTGCCGAGGTGGAGGTACCTCGTTGATGTCGATTGGACGTAGAATAAAAGGTATAAGTAGAGTGCTGCTTTAAAAGGCCATGGGATAGGAACTAAAAGAAGAGATATAAGGAGAGAGTCAGGGTGAGGCGTAAAAGGCACATGAGACCGGGAATGATAGAAGGTGAAATATTTAGCCAAAAAAAGGAAAAGAAAAAAAAAAGAAATTAATTTCATGAAGCCAACCGGAGAGCAATAGCAATGGCAACAAAGAACCAATAGAGGTTCACGGGTCAAAATAATATCTATAAAAAAAAATTTAAAAGAATGTCGTGATGCACAAGTCCGTTGTTGTTGCTCGGCGGCTTTGCCCTGGGCGATGGCGATGCTATGATTTGAATATTTTTGGA
Organism: Bretziella fagacearum; assembly: GCA_002018255.1. Classification (NCBI taxonomy): domain Eukaryota; kingdom Fungi; phylum Ascomycota; class Sordariomycetes; order Microascales; family Ceratocystidaceae; genus Bretziella; species Bretziella fagacearum. The sequence goes on along the minus strand of MKGJ01000019.1, from coordinate 32,031 downwards.
AATCAGCCACAGCTTGAAGTGGCTTCTGGTCGATGCTTGATGCACGGGCCGGGATGCCGCACAAAAATCCATTAAAGTATACATGAGGAAAGCACGTACGCGTTTGACGCGACGTGTAGGTGCAGGTGCGATAAGATAAGGGAAGTAGGTGCATATGTATATGTATTTTTGAACTAAACTTTGGTTGAAGGGTGCCTTTAAAAACGCATTTGACAGAGCATAAAAAGCACAAAAGTGGTTTATAATGACGGGAAACTGATTTCTTCTGTCATGGCATTTACTGATTTACATTTAGTAAAAGTAATACTGGGAATGTGACTTGCCACAAGATTAGCCAATCATCACTGCCCTGTCGTCTGATGACAGCTGCCAGCACTTTACAACAGCTGCCCCACCTTTGTCCTTCTCATCAACCCAACCTCAAGCCCCCCCCATCATGACCTTCACTCACAACCCCTCTACCCCACCACCGATTCATTTCGAATCATCCCCTTCTTATATGGTCAAAAATGTCCACCCGCAGCCTCGCCCTCCGCCGTTTTCTCCCGGCACAACCGCGTATCCCCGTCTTCTCCACTCAACGCCGCTGGGCTGCCGTCCACGACGTCCGCTTCCTAGCCACCGCCCAAGAATCCCGCACTATCCTTGAAAAGTACCGCGAGAAACTGACTGCTCGTGCTAAAGCCGCCGGTCTCGAGAATATTGACCAACTCAAGGCTGCCTATGCCGACAAAATCGCCGAGGTGCGCCGTTCTGACGCCGAGTTGCCTCCGGGGGCCCTCGTTGGCGATGGCAATGGTGTGGTGACGCCAGCGACCGGAAAGGCGGTAAAGGGGGGTGAGCAGGCAAAGATTAATGCGCAGACGAATCGAGCAGCAGCGGAGGCAATTACGAAGAAGGCAGCCGAGGGAGGGAAGTCGGGGGTTAAGCCACTAGGAGAAATTCTAGATTTAGAAAAGGCGGGAAGTCTTCCGGATCGCGAGTTGACGGCTATTTGGAGACTGAGACATGCATCCAAGGATAATTCACTCTGTGCTGTGATCCCCGCGGCGACTTACCGGGCGATGGAAGCGGTTGCTCGGCGGACGCCGCAGTTTGTGCTACCGGTGCCACATGCGGAGCAAGGAGCGGAGATCCACTTGTTGCAATGGACGTTTGATGCGGCGTCAAAAACGAGCTCAGTGTTGTTTACGCAGTTGGCGGAATACAAGATGCGGGGGGAGTTTGCGCTGCCGCACACGACTATTACACATCACTTGGATCTGGCGGATGATCGGGATTTGGTGTTGATGCAGGGACAAGTAGTGGATGGACGCGGGGCAAAGGTGCAGGATGCACAGTTTCTGTTGGTGTGTATGCAAAAGTTTTACGGGGCGTGGGATGCGAGTGAGGCGGGGAAGACGGGGGAGCAGAGGAGGAAGTTGGTGGAGTATTTTGCGGCTGGTGATGCGCGGTTTAGCTTGCAGCAGTTGTTGGAGGAGACGGAGAAGTTGGTTTAAGAGTTGGGAGGATATGGGATGTCGAGATATCGTCAGTAGAATAGAGGCTTGTGTACGATATTGTAGTTTTATATATTCCACCGTTGTTGTTTTTAGCCCAAAGTCTCTTTGTTAAGCCGCCATTAGACTTTGTTATTCTCTGCCACCAACATGGCATATGGCAAGATATCTACATTTGAGTCACTATTGTCTAGTGTGGCACGCTTTGAAAAGATATGCTGTGTCACTAAGAGTTCAAGAGTCCTGGAACAAAGCTTCGGTCCCGAAAACGCAACAGTGCATTAATAAAAGGGGGCTCAGTATAAAAGGGTCAAAAAAAATCAAAAAACAAATCTAGATAATTTCAGTTTTCTTTTCCTCCATAGGCATAACTTCCCCGGATTTCTGGAGATGGATATTCTCCCACTAATCAACAGTAAAACGGTTCCTTGGCAAATTTCTCCCCATGCTTCACCTTTTAAATAAAAGTGATGACATAACCGCCTTCTCCAACTTCGCCAAGTGATTATCACGATGAATACAAAAATTGTGGTAGCCTCGGAAAGGGCTGCTAGTTACTACAATCAATCATCGATAGATACTACATACTCTTCCATCCATGTCAGTAACTATGTGCATCTGCTGTGTCTCCCCAGTCTCCTCTCCTCAGTCCGCGACCGAAGCAGTCAGTAGAAGCCCGAAGGAAGCTTTGTCAGCAGTGAACGCTTAAACAAATAAATAAAATTTCAGAGGCCAAGTCGAGAGGAACCCGCTAGAAAGGCATCACATGTCAAAAGATTGGAGACTTTCCCTTTTTTTTTTTTTTAGACAAGATCAAAATACTCAAGACATAGTACACAGTCGGCGGCTCATGTTCTCAGGTTCGGCATTGAGAAACCTTGGAGATGATAACATGACGCATAGCAGATCTAGGTACTATACATCTTTAGCAAACTAGACTTCTCTGTTTCAACCAGTTTTTGTAAAAAGCATTATGTGGTTATATCTGAAAGAGTCGTAGCCGTCAACCGCTTGTCATCCATGTAGGTACAATGTATCACAATCAGATTCCTCAGATCCTCTCCGTCTCTCGGTCCCGAGAGTCTCGGTCCCGAGAGATCCAATATGGCCCCAATCGCGTAGTTGCACCATGTCCAATCTCCAATTCATTCACTGGTAGTTTCCCAAACTTGGAAAAGCTAGCACCCCCCCC
>MKGJ01000019.1:12284-24504 GCA_002018255.1 Bretziella fagacearum | reverse complement strand
CTGTATAGGCTGGCCCGTACACAAAACATGGGGTTTAATGTGCAAAAAAGCGCAGAGTTATGCCCATGTCAGAACCAACAGATAAGAAAAAAAAAAAAAAGGACATGATGTCTAGGGGAACTCCAATTTCGTAACAGGAACAGGCGGTCAACAGAGACTTGTCTTGAAGTTCTGCAGGTACGAACGAAATGTGAAGTATCATCACTGGACAACCGTGTATTCAAACAAAGGTTACATGGAACGTCACAAGGGATACACCGTTCTTCGTAGATTATACTGTATTTAGAAGGCGTTACATTGTAGGACGGTCATACATTCATGCAGGCTATACTTTTTAGTTTGAAGCTTTTCATAGTCATTGATAATGAATCTGGGTGACGTCTGTAGACTCCCTGGCGGAGCGGAGGGTCGGACTAGGGGCCGAATGGTGAATGGTGTGCAAGTGAGACTAAAGGGGGTGGAGAAAAGTGCCTTGATGTAAGTAGGTACATATGTACACAAAAAGGTTCTTACTTACATGTGTATCTGCATGCTTACTGTACCTGCTGATATATTCGTTTCAGTTTCAGTGTCCGTAAGCTGAACCTTTTCATTCCATCTCCAGCTCGCCCCGCTGACTAGTTCCAGTTAAAAAAAAAAAAAAAAAGAGTAAAGAGGAGCAATATGTCAATAATCTAACAAGACAAGGTTCACGTTTGCGAGAGCCGGCTGATTGATATGGCCAAGGAACTAAGCTAAAGCTGAAGCTTGCTTCCAAGTGGACGATCCTGACGGCGGTGAACGTCTCCCTATAATCCATCAGATAAAGATGAGTATTTATTGAACATCATATCATGATGTTTGTAGCTTTTATTCAAAGTAAGTAGTAGATCCAGTTCCCTCCCTTGGTTAGAAGAAAACAACCCGCTCCCGTCCAAAGATCCTGAGTACCTTGATATGGATATCAAACACGCCGATCACCCGCACCAACTCTGATCGACCAACCATGAAATCTATACCTTTTTTACTTTACTTTACTTTTTTTTTTTCGTCTTCATTTCACTTGAAGTCTGGTTTCCTCCTGTCGGTCGAGCTCTCAATAAAAACGAAATATAAAACAATACATGTTTAGCAGAATCCACATATATACCAGCGAATTGGAGGGTCGCTTCAGCGTCCGAGGGTTTTCTCAGTAGGGCTATGATGGGTTTGCGGCTAGTAGACTTTGATGATGATATTAAGAGAGGTCTAAGCGGAATGAATTTGTCAAGAAAACTGTTGATTAATGCGAATGCGAGGTGGGTTACTAGTGAATATCATATAACCCTAGGCTATGACATCCCCCCCCCCCCCNCCCCCGGACTTACACGACATCTCGAAACCACTAAATCTTGGTTCAAACTAAAAAAGAAAAAGAAAAAAACACAAAAGAAGATTTGAACTAAAAATGTTTGTTGTTTTGGTTCTATAAGACCTGTCAGTATCCGCAAACACAAACCGCAAAACATCTTAAAGAAACCCTTACTTTTACTACTGTTCCCGCTGTATATCATCTACATAATGTTTGCTCTGCTATGACAGCCATCATAGGACATGATGTGCAGCCACTCAAAGGTTTGGTCAGTTGGTCTTGTTGTCTATTTTCCTAAAGATTATTCATCGATGTTGCAAGTGGCTTGGAAATCTATCCCTAGAATCAAACAAGGAAAATTATTCTCTTCTTTTTATTTTTTTATTTTTTATTTTTAATTATACTCGGAAACAAATTGCCAAATGGACTTGGCCAAAAGATATCACCAGATACAGTATCATCTTCTGACTATCACTTACGCAATTTACTCTCCGTCTTCTCAACAAACCTCAAGACACACGTGCTTATAAAATGATAACAAGAAAATAAGAGAACAACTACTTCCCCATAAGTAGAAACAAATCATTATATTCAATATAACCGGGACCCCGCTGTCTTATGTTCCAACTAATGCACAAAAGTGGGGAGAGAGGAACGCCACTTCCCCTCCCTCTCCCTCGCTTCGCTATCTTCCGCCGTATCGTACGAAATGGAAACTCGCATGCAAGGCGTACCTGAAAACGAAGGGCATCTGTGTTGTCCTTGTGTGTGTGTGTGTGTGTGTGTGTGTGTGTGTGTGTGTGTGCACAGACGTGGTCAGCCGGTCGGGTGATTTATAAAGATGATGAAGAGGGGGCAGGTAAGAGGTGAGGAGGGTTTACCAGCGGCTAATGATTGTGGTGAGACAAGTGACTAAGATGGTTTGTAGTTATCCATGATTGTGCTTTTCTTCTAGGCACCAATGCCTTTTTTTTTTTTTTCTTGGTCCTATTCTGAAGCAACTGACAGGACAACAAAATGCTAGTTGGGCGAGAACTGACGATAAGCTACAAAGCTCACCGGATGTCTTGCCCACCGGAACCCGGGCTAATATCAGGATTATCCATGTTGATGTTGTTGAAACCTCAAGTCTCAGTTCGTTCCAACTTTCCCAGAAGAGAAAAGAAAGAAACATCACTTCTATGGACCTCGGTGCACGTATACATGTAATTACTTATGTATAAAGTACGGGGTAAACCCGCCGAAGCTTCACAGAAACCTGTCAAGAACCAAAAAATAAATATCTTACGGGGCCGGCTTCTCCTTGAACCTTGAGCAAATACAAAGGACCACCTACTAATTATCCGAGATTCAACTGCAGCAAGTTACAAGCCCCTACAACGTTAGACGCGCCAAAACCTAAAGTCTTTTCTACAGATCCCAGGCAACAAAACAAGGAGAGTGTTGTGCATTGGAAGGAGGGTTACTCCTGGTACAAGACAGGAGCGTGATTGTGAATCAAAAAGAAATTATTTCTTTTTTCTTGTTCTTTGCCTTTCCGATACTAGCACTTCGACGGCCCGCTAGGTCTATGCTCTTTTGTTTGTGTAGTTTTTCAAGATTTGGAGTTGCGGTGCTTTGTTGAGGTGAGTGAATAACTAGAAACAAAAGAGAAAAGCGATAGAGAGTAAATAATTAGATGAAAAGACACTGTAGATACCGGATATTCCCCCCATGTTTTTATATAGAACGGAAGGAGGAGATTCCGATGCAGAGTGTTGTTTGTTCTCGTTTCAATAAAATGAAGAGAGGTTATGAATATAAAATAATGACTTGTATGTTTTGGCTCGGGAGGGTTTCGGCAAAGGGAAGGCTGGATAGGAGACTTGGAGACAGACACCTCGTTAGTTATAATTTGTTCCTGCATACTACAATAACAACCATATCACTGTAGTCGTCACTCACCCAGAAATCACTTAGCCGGGAGGTCACTCGCCACATCATTCCTTGCCCATTACTCTTAGCAAAGCTCATCTCCTGGAACAAACATTATTGTCACTCTCTCGTAGTTCTCCTGAATGGCCTGCATCCCTTGTAGGTACCTAGATACTCCTATATGTTGCTTATTTACAAAGCCAACAAAATGTTGGCATTGTGAGCTTACGCATGTTGAAAAGGCTGAAATCAAGCTATAACCATTATCAAAACCCTGGTGTTTCATGGCTTTGAAGAATTATATCTTTTCCTTATATGACACTCTCTCCCAAATATACCGAGGGCATCAACCAAGTTTCCAAATATGAATCCCTCCATATCTATTTTCACCTCTGTTTCTCAAATCAGTCACAAGCCCTCAAAACTTGAGCCTCTGGCCAGGCTAGGCTAGGAATTTCATCTACTTTTCATGTAGCGACGTCCTATATAGCCTATGCAAGTAATCCAAAATGAACAGGATCACCATTCAAGCTTCTTCATCTGCCCAAACTATGGTTCCCGTCAAAGCACAGTGACCAGAAATTCCATCCAGAAACATGGGTTGTTCTTCTATAGACTAAACAAACCATGGGCGGCCACTGAAATGCCGTCCCATCCATATAAGCCCTTTGCCTTGTTCTTTTATATGTCGATCATTGCCTATCTTTGTATAAAAGTTCCCTGGCTAGAAGGGGAAGAGGAAGATATTAAGAGAAAGAGAATAGCAAAGAGTGAGGTACAGAAGCTTAGCTTCAACAGGGTGCGGATGACATGGTATGGGGGGGGGGAGGGCTTGGACTAGAAGAGGTCGGTGCGGGGCTAACTTGAAGAGGCAATTTGATTCAAAGCTGATACTCTGTTGTTTTAATTTTTTTTTTTTTCTTCTTCTTTTCTTTTGTATAGGATTACATGCAGATTGTTACAAGTTAGTGATGGTTCTGAACGGACAAGCAGAGTACCGAACTTTGAGAACCAGAGATGGGAAGATATTCATGGGGTTAGCTGGATTATCGATGAGAGGGAGATGTACAAACAAAGTACTCAAGTGTCAAGTACTTACATACATCCATTGTACAGGTCAATAACTAACCGTATTAGTGGCCGGTCATGTTTTGGATTATTGCTAACGTCATCAAGTCCCTTAACCACAGCATCGTCAAACTACTGTACCTACTATAGAAGATTCTGCTGAGGAGAAGTCAGTCAAGGCTTTTCATCTTCTTCCTGGCTCTCAATGGCCAGCTGTCGTTGCAACCCGAGCATGAAAACAACTGGCCATGCAACCCATTCACGCAATCATCTGCAGTGACATTGTAATTCGTTACCACATTTTTAAGCTACGCAAGTCTTTTTTTCTTTTTTTTCTTTTCTTTTTTCTTTTCTTGTCCAGTGTCACGTTTCCTATACGGACTCTGCGGTAATAGTTGTTTGGGGACGTTAATATTTGTTAAATCCGGAATTGTTTACTTGAATTTTTGAAACCGGAGTATTTTTTTTTATATGCACATGCCGTAGGAGACGGCCAAAAAATACAAGAACCACAAATACCTTTACAGTTCTTCTTGCTTTCCTTTTTCCCTGAACCCAGAAACGCCATAGGACGGGTTAGGGGACACCCCCTTGCATATTCCCTTCTTTTTTATCTTGCGTTATAGCTTCGTGAATATGAAAGTGATGGGGGTTAATATTCTACCGGCAAGAAAAAGGGACCAGGGGAGCCTAACGGGAACATATAGAATACCCACATACTTTTTGCACGGGAAACGGAAACGATGGACAGAGAAATCAAGGGACCAGAGATTTGGCACACGGGTTGTTCAAGGGAAGAACATGGGGGACTCTTGTAGTCATGATGACAAAAAAGATGACGGACTTGTTAGTGATAATCCGCAGTGGCGTTGTTTGAGATTCCCTTTTTGACTCTGACTGGTTATGGCCTACTGATTTTCAACAGGTTGGAAGTAACAAACATGCTCTAAACGGCCCCTTACAACTGAACACAAGTTCTGAGCCTCTGCTGATATCTAAGAAAAAAAAGAGCCCAGTCCAAACATAGTTGGAGGGGGAGGTGGCACAGCAAACCTTTGTTAATGGCTATCTGTACCCTTTGGGATAACTTGAGTCTTGGGGGCATTCTTGGCCCAGCCCGCCTATCCTCATCCATCCAGTGCAACACAGGCCTTTTTTTTTCTTTTTTTCACCATCTCTATATGAAAAGAGGAAAAATCTTTCTCTGAAGGGGGGGGGGGTGCGTGAAAAGAGAGAGAGAGGAAGGGGGAGAAGATTTCAATGGAGAGTGAGAGAATGTCCCATTTTTGCAACGCCCCCCCCCCCTCCATCTATCTTTCATCCTACTCTCCCCCAGAAGGAGGACAAGCAAAGACTCCACAAGTATACACAAAAACAAGAGCTTGGGGTATGTTTCGTCTTGAAGGATGGTTTGTAAGTATTTACATATGAAGTGGGCGAGATCCCGCTTCGGTGCTGTTATGGTTAGTTCCTGATTTCCTACTCGTTTCTGTAGTTGCAGATGTGACAGACTATAGAGGCAACACACTCACGCATTTGTTGTTTCTTGTAATTCTCTCGTCTCTCGTCTCTCGTCTATTCAAATTTATCTTATATTCTTGGTCATTAGGCCTCGTTCATTCACTTTTTTTTTTTTTTTTTTTTTTTTTTGTTGTTTACTTGGTTTAAAGTTGGAAAGAGGAGTAACTTGATATTCCAAAGCTCCCTTTCTTGGTATTGATTCATATTATTCCGGTTGGCTGCTGGTTCTCCGGATGAAGAGCTGCCGGATAAAAACAAGACTTATAACTTATAAACCACTACCGCCAAACTCTTATTCTATAGGAGTCCTTTTAATATCGAACATCAAACATATATTCAATCAGCAACACCCTCAGCAGCATCTTAAGAATGACCTCCAACCCGACAAAACCCCTCTGCATCTAGTCTCAGCAATCTTGAGGCTTCACATACAAGGTATCACCAACCAGTTTACATGTATGTTAGCGCCTCTGTACTTCCCACCCGCCAACTCAACACCTGCACTTGCCCGCCATCTTATGCCTTCTCCCGTCACACTTTTGGACTCTCCAAGACAACGGGAACCCACATATATAGTGAGGAAACAGTCGCTGTAGCAGGCCGAGCCGTTCCACTTCTGGTCCCCGATATATATCAAGTTGTACTTGTGCTAACACATATTTCCCCCTTTTCAGTATACTCTACCACTTCATTTTTCTTTTCTTGAACCAACGGCTCATAAACCATGACCTCTACTACCAAACCCCCAACTGGCGATTCCGCCTCATCATCTCGCAACCTCATCATCGCCCTCGTCACCTCCATTACTGGCGCCATCATCCTCGTAACCGCCATTACCGTTGTAATCATCCGCCGCCGCCGCCGCATCCCCTTCCTAAACAGAGGGATATCTCCCATCGACGATGAGGAGATTGAGTCTTGGAAAATCTCAAAACATGCCAATATCGAAAAGGACATTGTGCCTCCGGGATCGTCCGCCGCAACCATGGTCAACTCCCATCATGACCCTCAGGACAGTCCCAAGACTCCTGAAGCCGACGTCTTTCCTGTTATTTCTTCTCCGCCATCCGCCCTCGTCCTCCCGCATGTGACCCGCAAGAAGACTTCTGCATCTTCCCTCGTCAACACTCTCCCTTCTATTCCCCAGGAACCCGCAACTCCCCCTTCCCAATCCTTCCTCGCCTCGGCTTCCATGGGCTCCTCATTCTCCACCAAGAAGCCCCCGAGCGTCATAATCTACACTCACCCCATCACTGATATTGCTACTTCCCCTCACAACTCTGAACCGTCTCCCCGCTCCAAAAAGAGCCTTGAGTGCCGCCCCATGACCCCGCAAACCCCCATCCAAGCTCGCGCTCCAAACTCTCGCCCGGGTCTCACCGATGAAACCGTACAGGGCGAAGTTCCTTACCTACCGTCTCCCAAGCGGACCACTACCCGTATCCGCGGCCACAGCCACACAATCTCTAGCTCCTCCTCGCACCCCCACACCCGCGCCGGGTCATCGTTTTCCTTCTCCGGCGGTGGTCCCGGCTGGAAAGAGCAATGGACTGCTTATAATGAAGAGTCCGCGCGTACCGGTAGCAAAGGCCGCGATAGCAGCAACCCCTTCCAGCAGCACCAGAGTAACAGTAGCAATGGGTCGTCAAACGGGCTGATTTCCAATGCGAGCACCCCAACGTTGAGCCATAGCCAAAGCTTGGGAAATGTCAAGGGGACGGCGGTTTCGGCGCGCGCAAAGGCTATGGGACATGCTCGGTTGCACTCGGATGTTAGCATGTCACCGAGCTTCCCGATGGAAGAGGAAATTGCGTTGGGTGGGTTATCACCGAGACCTGCGGGCAAGGGAAAGCAGGATATCGGACTGGCATTGGGATGAACCAGCAAGGAAGAAGATGCTACTAATCCATGTGTTTCTTGTTCTTGACGTTTGATTCACACCCAACCATTGTCACCGGGATGACGTGTGATGTTTACCACAGGTGTGAGCAAAACTTCTCACAGTCAAGGGTCTTCAGTAATATAGTTATGAGACTATATACTTGCGGGGCCTGCTTATCATGATGCTTATGAGATAATGTTTGTGACTCCAAACGTATCTGGCCGTTGGCCTGGAAGCTAGAGGGCTCCAGACTTGACGCGTGCCACTGTTGCTGGTGTAGCCAGTACAGGACTTTATGCTTCCGCCATGGTAGCCAAGTCGATGGGCTTGTGTCAGTTGTCGTCTTTGCTGTGCCAAGTATATATATATATATTTTACTTGGTTTGGGAGGCGGGGGGGGAAGGGGGGGGTTGTTATACTCAAGGACCTGTTAGTTTCGAGCTGGATTGTCTTTTGTGTACACTGAGTTACCTCTTTTTTTTTTTTCTTTTTTTTTTCCTCTCTTTTGAGTCCAAGTCCTTTTCTTGTTTCTATTTATGACTTTGTCTTTTTGATACCATTTTCTTTTGTCTTTATTTGATTCCCTTTGGGTTCCATAGCATGGCTCCCCACTATCTTTACTTAACTTTTATTGAATATTATTACCTCCTAAAAGAGTTTTATATCTGTGAATTAATATTGATGTGTCTATATAACTGCTAATAAATGTCTAGTAGATTCAAGACGGTGAACCAGCCGTAGGTGGTAGTCCCCATCCTAAATATGCTGGACGAGCAATAACAGTGTTACGAACTGATGCGCCCCGAGTCGTCCTCGTATCACCAATGACACTTGGAGACTTGAATTGCATCGTACACTCTGGAGTTGTACTAGCTACATCACTCGGTTCACTCGTGTCATCCTCATCCATGAAATACTCTGTATGACAGAATGACGTATCCCCCATCTCACTCTTTTCACATCCCTTTTGCTGTTCCCAAAGATCTTCAGCCTTTAAACTATCCGCCACTGATTTCAGTGGTTCTGCTGTTGGCCGCCGCCAGGATATCGGATCGTACATATCACAGAATGGCATCAAGCTTCTAATGCCCTTCCATTGTTTGCGAATCGCTAGATTGAACCCGGGTGTTGGCTTCATCATGGCCAACATTAAATCATTTGCCTTCCAAAACAAAGCAAACACTACAAACATACTCCAAATATCCATACTCGCTTCAACCACAATCATACCCTGGCTATCCCTCTCTGGTGCTCGATATCCAGAAGTTCCCGTATTGGACTCTGGGTATTGAGTCCCAATCTCGCGGGCAATGCCAAAATCTGCAAGCACGTAATCATACGAGACCGCCCCCGAGGGCAGTCTGGTACCCGATGGTCCACACAGAATATTCTGGGGTTTGATATCAAGGTGGGCGATACCCTCACGAGCTAGATAGGTGAGAGCAGAGAGCATGTGTCGTATGAGACGGATAAAGTGGTGATAGTGGTCAATGGGGGTAAGGGCGGTGGCAGTATAGAAACGACGAGTGCGGAGGCCGTCGTCAAGAGAAAAAGACTTGAAAGCAAGGATGATGTCGATGGCTGATCCATCAGTTATACTGGTGATGAGTTCAATAATTCCGGGCTGTGATGGTGTTAGCTGAGAGGGTCTTCATCAGGAGATATATCGCAGAGTTATGCTACTTACATGCTGACATTTCTTGAGAATCTTGATCTCATTCTTCGCCATACATTCGGCTAGTGCATTACCCTCTAGGGGCTGCTTTACCGCAAGTACCATTCCACTGTGGACATCCAGCACTTTCATCACCCGTCCAAACCCCCCCGTTCCCACTTCTTCAATCTCCGCATACATCACCTTCTTTGCTCCATACAACTTGCTTTCACGCCCGGGCAGCAAACTACGGCTCGGTACGTTCTTAAGAAAGCTTCGCATATCCGATACCCACACTGCATTCCACTGTAGCATGAACCGTAAACTTTCGGATCCCTCCGGTCCCGGGATCTCCCAGTGAAAGTTTTGCATCGGTGACAGATACACGGTGGTCCTTGCCGGTAATATAGGGTGCACGTTTTCGTCGAGTTTTACCGGGTATACCAAGCAGTGGCTGGTGATGCTGATGGCACCGGTGATGCAGTGAACGCAGAATTCCACGTGGATGGGACGAAGCCACTTGCAGGGTATCCGAAGGGAGGCAGAAGAGGAGGTACCAATAGTGAAGAGAGATTGAGAAGCTGGTGAACCAGTACTAGAATTGATGAAGGAAGACATGGGGAAAGGGTATGGAGTATTTACAGGAATTGTAGGATAACGAATTCCGATCTTGCTGATGCGGGTGAGTGTGAATGCGGCCCTAAGACGCTGGGAAGTAGGTTGAGTGGATGGGATAGCAGCAGAGGAGGTTTGATCGGAGGGCCAATGAGGCGATGATATGTAATTTGGAAGAGTCTCCCAGGACATGGCATAAGTATAGGACGGAAATCAGTATAGAGCTCAAGGTTTGATTTCGTTAATAGAGGCATGCTAATGGAGCGGTAACAATAGCTCTTATACCAGGACTCCCAAGAGGGTCGAAAGAAAATGGAACTTTCGAGACATGTACTAGTATCTACATTCGATTTACTCTGGTTTCAAATCTATCGGCTTCTATTGTAGACGCTTTGTTGTCTCAAAATACTGACTATCATAGAAGCATAAAGAAACTCAAAATTGTCAAATACCTAATCTCACGTCATGTGAGTCTGTCCTTTGTTCACATTATAATTATATTTGTGATATAAATGTACTAACCCTATTTTGTATATATAGCCCGGTATACATAGGGTTTGGTAACCTCATCATATTGAAAACCCTCATCTTGGCCCAGTACAATCATTTTCTCTCAACATACCCCTCCATCCTAACTACACAAGATCGTGCTATAACCAACTATTGACCGTTTCTACTTAGTCTATTCACCTGCCGTAACCCCAATCTTCACTTACACCATCATCATATCCGGCTGTGGCGCATATGAACGCCACACTTCGCGCACTACAATTACGCCACACTTCAAGAGACGCGCCCAACGTTTGCCTACACCAAAAAATAGCAAAAAGTGACCTTGCACTCACTTGATCCAACGGCCACAGCAACCCAAATCGATTACCATCTAGACTCTGCCGATATCTTCAATATCTTGATCATCTCATCTCTCTAGGGCCTTTTTCTTTCATCCTTTTCATCAGCCAAGCTGCCATTGCGCTTGAGCCCACGCTATAGTGTCCGTTTTTGGGACCAGGTTTCAAAAGACACCCTGGTTTAGGCTTAACTTTGGTCGCCCAGAGACAACACACATAAAAAGACGGCCAGGAGAGCAGGCTTTGCAAAGACATTCAACGAGAGCCAATCAATTCAACTGATATCCATTCATACTTCAATATATCTAGCCCATCTCGGTCTTCATCGTAACATCTACGAATAGGATTCAACTTGTGGGGACCCCCCCTCCCCCCTCCTCTAAGCTTCCCTTCTGATCTGGTCACTCAGATTCCAAAAACTAAGAACCTAGCTTTTGACGGATCACTTGCTTGTATATCACCAGAAACTTCTGAGATGGCACCTGGAACCAGCATGGAGACGACCATTCGAACGGCACCAGCAAAGAATGGTGATTTGAATAAGCAGAAAGAGACGGAGAAGGATAATGATGCCATCACAATAGAGGTACGTTTGCATACGGGAGTAGAAGGGGGGAGCGTGACGACTTGAAGGGATGCGAGAATACTACTGCCAGAGGGGAGTCATTCTGTATCAGTTGCTGTCAGACAAGAAGCCCGTGTTTGTTGACGATCTGATGAGTTGTTGCTGTTGTTGTTGTTGTTGTTGTTGTTGTTGTTGGGAGACGGAAACATCACGAGCTGTGATGTGTTCTATACAGTACATTGGACTAATGTCATGACAACTCTGTGAGCCATGATTTGACTGAATCCCAACAGTCTCATGAAGAAAAAAAAGAAAAGGACAACATTACAGACAACTCATCAACAGACCATTGCTAACATGCCATTAGGATCTGAGTCTGCCCAAGTCCATCATGGTCAGGCTGGCAAAAGCCGAGTTGCCAACGGGCACACAAATCCAGGCAAATGCCATGATCGCCATTACCCGGAGTACAACTGTCTTCATCAGCCACCTCGCTTCTGCGTAAGTCTGTCACTACTCAAAATCAGATTCAGTTAGAACCGACAGATACGCATCTTGAGGCTTTTTGGTCTCGAGATTCTGATATTGGTACTAACTCAAGACATATATACACAGGGCAAACGACAATGTAAGAGATGCGGGAAAGAAGACGATTATGCCGGCGGATGTATTCAAGGGGTTGGAAGACACGGAGTTTGGGTTTTTGAAGAAACAGTTGGAACTGGAGTTTGCAAGTAAGTCACATAAACTCATCACAAAGACGATGTCCAACCTCCTCCTTACATTGAACCTCATACATACGCCCCCCCCCCCCCCAACA
>MKGJ01000018.1:68997-108875 GCA_002018255.1 Bretziella fagacearum | reverse complement strand
GTATCCTGTGCGGTCCTGCCCCTCAATGTTCGCCCGCAAGGTAGCCGTCGGCCGCCTGGCCCGGCCCTTTGCCCAGCAGACCACCCGCACCTCTGCTCGCCTCTCCATCACTCCGGCGCTTCTCTCTTACTCTCGCGGCTATTCCTCAGCTGTCGTAACCCCCGTTGATGCCGCCACCAAGGACCGCCTGTACCCGCTGCTGGTCCCCGCCTCCAACACATTTGCACGCCGCCACGTCGGGCCAAGCAACAATGATGTCACCGAGATGATCCGCCAGCTGGACCCGCCAGCTAAGCATATGGAAGAGTTTATTTCCCAGGTTGTACCAAAGGATATTCTGGTGGCTCCCCGGGAGCTTTTGGTTAACAAGGCTAAGGAGCAAAAGACTACTTCTCTGAGAGAACTGGATGTTGCCGCCAAGGCAGCGGCTTTGGCGGCCCGGAACAAGGTCCCCACGTCTTTTATCGGTGCTGGTTACTATGCCACCACTACTCCAGCCCCTATCGCTCGCGATGTGCTTCAGAACGCCACGTGGTACACTTCGTATACGCCTTACCAGCCTGAGATCTCCCAAGGTCGTTTGCAGTCGCTGCTTAACTACCAGACCATGGTCTCGGATCTGACTGGTTTGCCAATGTCCAATGCTTCGCTACTTGATGAGAGTACTGCTGCTGCCGAAGCCATGACTCTTTCGGTCAACATTCTACCCAGCTTTCGTGCTAAGCGTCCAAACAAGACATTTGTGGTCTCTGACCTTGTTCATCCTCAGACTCTCTCTGTGCTCAAGAGCCGTGCCCAAGGACAGGGTATCAACCTACGTCTTGTAGACCTTTCTTCCAAGGAAGCCATCGCCGAGATCAAGGCTCTTGAGAAGGATCTCCTCGGTGTGCTTATTCAATACCCCGACACCAAGGGTGGTGTGAGCGACTTCCGGGCTCTAGCTGATGCCGTCCACGCCGAGGGTGGTCTAGTCGCTGCTGCCACTGACCTTTTGGCCCTGACTGTCCTGACTCCTCCTGGCGAATGGGGTGCCGATGTCGTCTTCGGCAGTGCCCAGCGTTTTGGTGTCCCCCTTGGTAACGGCGGTCCTCACGCTGCCTTCTTTGCTGTCAGCGAGGCCCACAAGCGCCGCATGCCTGGTCGTCTGGTCGGTGTATCCAAGGACCGTCTTGGAGGTCGTGCCCTCCGTCTGGCTCTACAGACTCGTGAGCAGCACATTCGTCGTGAAAAGGCTACGAGCAACGTTTGCACCGCTCAGGCTCTTTTGGCCAACATGGCTGCTTTCTATGCCGTCTACCACGGCCCCGAGGGTCTCAAGACGCAGGCTGAGACTGCCATTGGTTTAGCTCGTTTGGTTCAGTCCGTGGCTGATCACTACGGTTACAACACTAAGAAGTCTAACGGTGATGCCGAAGGCCGTGTTCTGTTCGATACCGTGGTCCTTCAGACTGGTGATCGTGCCAAGGCGCAGGCGCTACTGGTAGCAGCTGTTGAGAACGGTTGCAACCTCCGTGACTTTGGCACTAACGAGGTTGGTATCAGTATGCACGACTCACTAAGCACCGAGACTCTGTTTAACCTTTTGTCTGCCCTAAAGTCTGTGGCCCCAGCCAACAGCTCGACTCCCGTGGAGCAGCTTGTTGAAAAGTACGTGGCCAAGAACGGTCGCTTCTCAGCTGACTCGATCCCCGAGGCTTTCAAGCGTACTTCCAAGTACCTCACTCACCCCACCTTCAACTCGTATCACTCTGAAATGGAGTTTGTGCGTTATATTCACCACCTTCAGTCCAAAGATCTCTCGCTCGTCCACTCCATGATTCCCTTGGGTTCGTGCACCATGAAGCTCAACGCTGCGACTGAGATGTCGCTCATCGGTCTTCCTGGTTTCGCTCAGATGCACCCTTATGCCCCTGATGACCAAAAGGCTGGCTTCTCCGTGTTCGTCAAGGAGCTCGAGGAGCAGCTAGTTACCATTACTGGCATGGACGGCATCTCTCTCCAGCCCAACTCGGGTGCCCAGGGTGAATTCGCCGGTCTTCGTGCCATCCACCGCTACCACCAAGAGCACAGCGCCGGCAAGCGTGACATTTGCTTGATTCCCGTATCGGCCCACGGAACCAACCCCGCGTCTGCAGCCATGGCTGGTATGCGTGTTGTCCCTATCAAGTGTGACGCTACCACCGGTAACCTTGACATGGTGGATCTGGAGGACAAGTGCAAGAAGCACGAAAAGGAACTTGCCGCCATCATGATCACTTATCCCAGCACTTTTGGTATCTTTGAGCCTGATGTCCGCAAAGCTTGCGAGCTTGTCCACGCCCACGGTGGTCAGGTTTACATGGACGGCGCCAACATGAATGCCCAGATTGGTCTGACTTCCCCGGGTGAGATTGGTGCTGATGTATGCCACCTTAACCTACACAAGACATTCTGCATTCCTCACGGTGGTGGTGGCCCTGGCGTCGGTCCCATCTGCGTGAAGAAGCACCTTATTCCCTTCCTTCCCGGTCTGTCGCCTACGGCTGCCGAACCTATGGTGTCAAGTGCTCCTTATGGTAGCGCCAGTATTCTACCTATTACATGGTCGTACAACCACATGATGGGTACCACCGGTTTGCGTTCCGCCACCCAAGCCTCGCTCCTAAACGCCAACTACCTCATGTCCCGCCTCAAGCCTCACTACCCGATTGTTTATACCAACAAGAATGGCCGTTGCGCCCACGAATTCATCCTCGATGCCCGTCCCTTTGAAAAGACAGCCGGAATCCAGGCCATCGACATTGCCAAGCGTCTTCAGGACTACGGCTTCCACGCCCCCACTATGAGCTGGCCCGTCCCCAACACTCTGATGATTGAGCCCACCGAGTCTGAAAGCAAGGCAGAGCTTGACCGCTTCGTTGAGGCCCTCATTTCCATCCGTGCTGAGATTGCCGAGATTGAAGAGGGTAAACAGCCCCGGGAGAATAACGTCTTGCGCAACTCGCCGCATCCACAGGCTGATGTCGTCAATGGTGATGGCGAGGGCAAGTGGGATCGCCCGTACTCGCGTGAGAAGGCGGCTTACCCGCTGCCGTATCTTCGGGAGAAGAAGTTTTGGCCTAGTGTTGGTCGTCTTGACGATAGTAAGTCTTTCTATACTGTTTGCTTCATAGCCTTGATTACTAATCACTCGTATAGCTTATGGTGACCTGAACCTCTTCTGTACTTGCCCTCCCGTGGTCGATACTACCGGAGAGGTTTAAGTCTGATGATCTAGTACCTGGTCCTCGATACGAAGAGACGTTGTTTTGGGATTTTCCTTTTTGCATTTGTTTTGCTCTTGCTTCAGTTAGCGCAACCGGGGAACCATTCAACAGTCCCCATTGACGCCCTCATACCCAGTGTTTCTTTCTATTTTGTTATCCTAGACATGTAATAGCCGACCTAGAAGTCGGCTTCTCGTATATATATTATATATATATCTATACAATACACATAACACGGTCAACCCGTGACATTCTAATACAAGGCCCTGGTATTGTATGTATAAGAAAAATGTGATATTTTATTCGTTATTCATTGTAGAACATGAGAACCAACAGCCTTTTTCGGTCTATATATCCCAGAAACCTATCCAAACCCTAGATATCATCCATCGCCCATCTTACGCCTCAAACACCAACACAACACCATCATCACCCGCCGTAATAACCCTCTCACCAGTCTCACCCTGTACAAAACCCAACACGCCACCACCCTCACCATCTCCTCTGTGTCCCTTCCACTCCTTCACCAACGACGCATCCGCCGCCGCCCGCAGATCCCACCGTCTAACCACACCATCCATACCACAAGAAGTCAACAACCAAGTCTTGGGCACCCACTCCAACTTCACCACTGAGAAATCCTCATGCGCACCAGGCAAGTTCCGGCGGACTGCAAACCGCTTCGACGCATCAAATACCGCAATCGTACCATCGACACAGCCCGCCGCCAGCAGGACAATCGCTCCATCCGATGAGAACGACAGCGCCTCGACATTATCATTCAAAGTCTGCAGTGATGCCAAGATCTGTCCACCAGGGGCCGTCTCCGCCGCGGTGGCACCCAGACGGGGAAGAGAAACAATCCGAATGGCACCACCAGCACCACCAACGGCAACATAGGATCCCGAGGGTGCCATGGCAATCGAGTACAAACCACCCTCGACCTCGAACCGCTGGTCTCCAGCTTTTAGCGACACAACCGACATTCCATTGTCAGCCGTGATGCCCGCGGCCGCTGCATCGCCAAAGACATCCCAGATATACATTGACGAGTCGTCGGCAACGGTCGCCAACAACTTTCCATCGGGTGTCCAAGCACCAGCAGTGCAGGAGCCAGTGTGCAGGTAGTAAGTGTTGACGGTCTCAAATGAGATATTCCCACTGCGGGACTTGACTGTGTATACCCAGACGGAACCATCGGAGCCACCGAGGGCAAAAGTGTTGGGATACGTCGGGTTCGGGCAGGCGACGACCCAATTGACTTCGGGGACCTCTAGGGCTTCGCAGAGCCATTTGAATTTGATGGGCTGTCCAGGGACAACGCCAAGGGCGTACGCGCGGACACGGCCATCCAGGCCGCCAGAAACCAACACCTGACCCTTGGGCTGCGAGAAGGCTAGGCACGAGATCGAATCAGTGTGTCCGTCGATGGAGAAGAAGGCTGACAAGCTAGTACTCTCATGGTGCGCGTTGGAGTCGGCGGCAAAAGAGGGAGGCAGGACGGGGGCGGAGTTGGCGGCGGAGGTATCGATGAGGAAGCCTTTACCGGGGGCGTCGTCGGCGTCACCTTCAGAACCACCTGTAGCGATGAGGGCGGGATAGACCGGGTGTTGGGCGATGCAGAAGACGGAGTCGCGGTGTTGGTCAAAGTAAGCGATGGAGTCGTTTTGGATAGTGAGTTCTTCGGTGTCGGAGTCCATGTCCATGTCGTTTTCAGGGTTTTCGTCAGGGATGAACTCTTCGCCGATTTCGTCGGTGTTGATGAGTTCGTCGTCCATGGACTCGTCAATAGGGCGGTGGTCGTCGGTCATTATGGGGGAGATATAGTTATAATTTTGATGGGAATTTGTGGAAGTATCGTCGTGGGATAGTTGTAACTTGGTTGATTCAAGATGAATTTGTTAAAACAAGCCCGAGTCACGAGAATCAAGATCAGAAAGGAAGAATATGTACTTTTCGTTAAAAGAGTCAAAGTACAATAGAAAATGAATGAAGGCTTTTTCCCGTTATCGATTACCAATCATGAAATGGAGGCAGTTACTTGTAGTAGTTTGATCAGAAAATGCAGTTGCAATTTTTTTTTTTCTTACAAAGGCATGCACGCACTCAATTCAGGCATTCTTCTACCAAAAATGGAAGGAGGGGCATTTAGGGTTCTGATTTG
Organism: Bretziella fagacearum; assembly: GCA_002018255.1. Lineage (NCBI taxonomy): Eukaryota > Fungi > Ascomycota > Sordariomycetes > Microascales > Ceratocystidaceae > Bretziella > Bretziella fagacearum. Next base: position 103,466 of record MKGJ01000018.1, on the reverse strand, counting down.
TAATCTAGCCAAGGGTTCCGATGACGTCAATCCATCCCACGAGGAGTCTAAGTAAAGAAATATTGGAAACATCATGATGTCTTACGGTTTTTTAGTTTTCATTCATATCAACATTGAGTCTAGTGTACAGTATTTTACAGGTGAATACCCCTCAAGGGCATCCGCAGTAGATATCCAAATCTTACAACTGGGGGCTCCCAGAACTTACCACGAAAACCACTTCTTCTTCCTCTCCGCAACCTTTTGCAGGTTCATCATCCGCAGCTTTTCCCGACTTCTAGGATCTAACAGCGCTTCCTCGCGGATCCACCGCTGCGTCCGGGATAAATCATTCCGCTCGTCAGCCATCATCTTGATACGCTGTACCTTGCGGAGCTTGACAAGGCCATACCAGCAGACAACGATAGAGAAGAGAACCGAGGCGCCAGTCACAGTGCCAAAGCCCCAGTTAGTTTCCTCGATGAAATTCTCGAGGTTCATACCGTAGAGACCGGCAATGAAGGTGCCCATGGCTAGACCAAGGGTGCCGATGCTGAACTTGAGCTCAAGGAGCATCAAGGAGTTGCGGTTGGCATCTAAGATGGCGCGAATTCTGAAAAAGGCAAGTTAGGAAATGTTCACATGGACAGTCGTCAACAGTTCATGTAGACTTACATTTCTTCAGTGTTGCGAATACTTGATACCAAATTACCCGCCTCTTGCACGATTTCATCGCACAGCTTATGGTAGGACTCCAATAGCAACTCAATTTCCGTATGGTCATCATCCCCACGGAACAAATCATGAGTCTTCTCCGACAGATACATAGCCGACAGATCATCATCGGCCTCCAACAGCTCCTCGATGGCATCTCTCACCAACTTTGCCTTTTGCTCAAACGTCGTGACCTTTTTCGATAGTATCAGTAGCAACCGCAGCTTGTGTCTATCGATATCATCCTCAAGCTCTGAAAGAATATGAATAACAGGCTCACGCACCGATTCAAAGTCAGCCTCAAGCTCCGAGGTCACCGAGGTTAACACGGCCTCAAGCGCACGGAACTCGTAGGGAAGAATTGTACCACCAGTGAGACCGGGATTGGACTTTTGCTTGAGTTTGCCCTGGAGGTCGTACATGAAAGCAGACTGGGAGTGAGAGGTCTGGGAGCCGTAGACGTCGAAGAGAAGCACACGATCGTGCTTAATCAGGACCCGGAGATGTAAGAGGTTGATTAGGATGGACGATGGCCGGACGAGGATATGAGGGAGATTTGAAGAGTCAATCTTGCGTAGATCACGAGGCAAAAGGCCGTACTATGTCGAATAAAAAGGTTAGCAAACTTTCAGAAAAAAAAAAAAGCTTGAGGGTATATTCTCTAGGGGTTTCAACATACCTTTGCAATCAATTCCGTCTTTTTGAACTCACTGTCCGTCAAGCTAACCTCGCCATTCTCGTCCACCTCTGTACACCGCAGCCGCGGCTCCAGCGCCGCCTTTGCTGCTAGAGTCCTCTGCGAACTAAACATGTACCGATCATCCAATGCGGCCTCTTCATCCTTATCCATCGCCTTTATCCTCGTCGTGAAAATTCTATCTCTCCAAGACATTGGCTTCTCCTGATCTCCACCCGGGTCATTCTCCGTCAATCTCTTGCGTGAAGTAGACATTGCCTGCCGCAGCACTGTCGGCGCAGCTGCTGTAGGATGTAATGAGAAAAGAAAAGGGCCACGGGCAGTAGAGGGAGTGGAGCGGGCTCGCGAGCTGATCGGCATGTTGCGCGCAAGGGTACAGAGTGGAGAGCGAAAGTGGCGGCTTTCGGTTTGGGCACAGAGGAAGCGGAGGAGGGCACGGGAGGGCACGGGAGTACTGCGTATTGACAACATGATGGAGGGCCCGTTAGGGGTGGGGTTGTTAAGAGGTCGGGGTATGTTTGCCGAGTAGCTTAAGCGGTGGAGAGTGCGACGGTTGAACCCTGAGTAGGGCGGACGCAAAGCTAGAGAACCGATATTCCTTGTTCAATCTGTCGGTATCAAGAGTCGGTATCTCGGGGGAGGGGAGTATAGTCTGATATTGTTGTCGAGAAAAAGGTTGCTAGTAGGACCTCTTTGTCGAAATCACCGTTCCGAGGAACGTCGTCGCAGTAAAGTGACTAGAAATAATCGTCGCACGTTGTATGATGTCTATTATATCGATCGGCTCTCGAACATGTCCTATGATCAAAGTCAAGTCAATAATTCCCTATGGCAACAGACGATGCAATGGCGGCGGGACTGGCTGCTTGCGGCACACACAGAAAAAAAAAAAAAAACTCGGAGCACCAAAATGGAAATTTTGGCATGTCGTCGTTTTGTGTTACTAAGCAAAACATGACTAAGCAAACAAAAAACTCCACAACTCCACTTTTGACAACAACCCCGCTAGATGAATCATGACGTAAGTACATGTATGCACCTATAGGTTTTTATGCATTCAACTGTTCTCGTTTCTTATCGGGGAATCAAAGACCCACTTATGCACACTCATGCATTTGCTGCGCTCAACCCCCCAAAAACTGTCGACGCCCAACCAAACCAAAATACCCAAACTCTTGATCTTTCTTTCATCCAAAGCAAAAAAAAGCAAAAGGGCAAAAAAGAATTTTCCCCTTCCAAGTGAAACAGACCTTCATTGTTTCCTTAGTGGCATTCTTGCCCTCACTCTACTTACCATGACTTCAATAACCATAGATGATCGTGGTAAGTACAACTTCCTAGCCCCACGGCCAATAGACTCCTCCCCCCCATCCCAAAGTTCAGACATCATTGATACCCAAGACCTCGTTATTTTTTTTGAGTCCTATTAACCTCGCCAACTCGCACAGACGCCAACCAGACCGATAATGGTGGTGAAGGGTCTTCTACTTCTGTCTATCCGTCCCAGGATGATGAAGTGCTTTTGCTTACGCCTCTGAAAGTGCGAGGTCGACGCCAACCCAGTGGCCGAAATCGCCCCGTCAAACCTAACCGCCATATCCTGCGTTTCATCCAACAGATGACTCTGCGAACCGGTCGTCCTCCCCATGAGAATGCTGCATTGTTATCATCATGTCTTAGTGCTACACAGTTGTCGTTCCCGGACTCGGAATATGCGGACGTGTCTTATGAACCAGAAGCTACTGCTGCCGGCAGTAAGCTTTTGCAGTCGCTTCCTTTTGAGATCATTGAGGAAATCTTTCTGATGTCTGAAAACGCCAACTTTGCTCTGGCCTCACCTCTTCTTGGGCGCGCGCTGTCTCATCGAGTGGTGCTTACTCAGTTTGCACTGTCCCAATTGAATAAGATATGGGCTCTTCATATGGTCAGGCGTCCACTTCGAGATCCCAAGGCACCGCCGTTACAGAACACAGGTCGATACGGCACGGGAGTCAGCAATCTTGAATTGATTGCCTTTGATCGCCTTGTAAGTCATGATTGATACATCATCATGTTTGGGATCCTTGTTGTCTAACTTGATATCTGTACAAACTCTAGACCACGCTTATCCGGTACAAGTGGTTCAACTACGACATGGCTATCAAGTGCCTTTCAACCTTTATCAAGAACCTCAAAGCTTGTAAAGAAAAGAACGGTGGCCAGATCGGCCTTTCACATCTGGTAACTGGCAGGCCTGACCAGTGGGATTTCAATGTTAAACTGCCGCAGCGTACATTCGCTGTCAAGTGTCTCCATGCACACATTGGTGCTTCTTATACTGCCAGACTTGAGCATATCAACTATGAGCTGTCCACCATTCCTGTAGCTCGTCTCCACGGGGACAATATTTTCTTTGGTAGCATGTTCAACCTGCAGCACCACGACGATATTTCTCGGTTGCATATGTATTCTGAGAGAATTCCGTCATTTAGCTGTGCCGACGACATGCAGCGTAGCATTTGGTTCGAGTGCTATAGACTGCACCTCACAGGACCTCCTCCTGGTGCTACTGATGTTGAGGAAAACCCTCATGAGAAGTTTCTTATCCGGCATCTGGCACCCAATCACCATCTGGATTCATCGGTTACATTCCAGAAGTGGACCAGTCAGTGGAATAATGAACATCCTGCCCAGCCGCTGGAGATGGCAGGATATGCTCTTACCCATCCTCCCCTTCATCTAGTTGAAGGCCCATGGCCTCGCAGATCCAGCTCAGATGCTCTCCCGGCTTCGCTAACCGCGCCGTGTGCTTGTGGCAAAGGGCCTCATTTCTCCATGATGAACAACCTTGCCCGTGAAGAGGACGTTGAACGAGTGCGCATGCTGGCATTCCTCTCTGCCATGTTCACTCGGCGTCTTTCCCCGACCTTTGACCACCCTCGTACTTTCTTCCGAAACAGGGGGGCAAACATTGTCTACATGGAAGATGTCTATGAAGTCCTGGATATTGTGCTGATTCAACATGCTCGGCAAGTTGAAGATATCATTTCCGGGATCGTGCCTGTCGAGACTGTTCCTCCGCTGGATGTGATGCTTCTCACGCTTGATTTCTTGCAGCTTGAGAACACGCAAGAACTTTGGTACTTTGAATTTAGACAGAGTCCCCTATTCTATGAATGTCGGGCACAGCTAAAGGCCGCCGAAGTTGCATTACGGCAGGCGATCAGCCTTCGGAAACTTGAAGCGGGGACTGGCGATGAGTACTGGAATCAACCGGCCAATCGGATATTGTTGGAGCTGTGCGCGGGTGTCCAGATTTATCGCGCAACCCTGGATTTCCGGTTCCGTTAGGCTCTATGGATATGAGTGGATCTAGTGTATCTGATGGTGGTGGATGAGTTATTGTGTCTCGTATGGTTGATTTGTTACTGTCGATTTGTCTCTTTCTTCCTTTTTTTTTTCTTAACCAAGGTATTTCTTAGCTATGTTATAGTTGTTGTAGGAAATATAGTTTAGTTCTTTTTTTAAGGAATTGTTAGATTAGGTTGTGATGGAGTTGAGTCGAGCCAAATGAAGTGGTAGTTGATGGGCTATTTTACGGGGTATGGTAGGGTTACGGTTATATCAGGGTTAAACTTGAAGTTGTGCCAAAAGAGGAAGGCACAAGTCGAAGAAAGAGGGGAAAGAGAAGGAGCAAGAGCACAATCACGACGGAGTCATGATGGAAACACTGTTTCTATAGGGAAGACAATCAGGCTCTCAACAAGGTGATCATTACTACTTGAGATCTTGATTGACGTGATGAGAAGCAGGGGGGGAAGAGGAGGGAGAGAGGATCTACTGTAGTTGCGGGCTTTGAATGAGCGGGCTGTTGAGGGAAATTTTGTGATGGACGTGCAGGGTGATTTGGAAGGGGGTGGTTGAATATGTGGGATAGCTGCAGATAGTATGCGAGTGCGGAGCAGAGAGAAGTGGGTAAGAGGGGAAGCGATGGGTAGGTAGGAGTCGGAGTCGTCGGTGTTAAGTTGGGCAGCACAAACAGAGACATACTAAGAGGATGTTCAGTCTCTTTAGCTTATTGTCCATCTCTTCCACAGTCCAAGACGGTCTACATAATTACGCCAAAAATATATATATATATATATCAAGGCACATCCCGAGGACCATATTGCCAGGCAAAAACTACATCTGCAAGTTGGCTTGGGATGCTGACATGGCTCTTGTGATGGATGACATGGCATGCAAAATGAATGATGGCGTGTTGGGCTGGTATTCCATGGCTGGCGTGTCCAAGCTTTTGCATTGCATACCGCAACTTCAAGGCGACAGGGTCAAGCTGGGGAGAGGGGGGAGGGATATGTAGAACAATGTGCGGTAGCGTGCGGGGTTGACCTCCTGAGATGGCGGTTAATTTTTGACTTGGTAATTGGTTTCACGTAAGCAAAGCCTGATTTATATTCATTAAAGCGGTAGAACGGAAATAGTCATATACGGTTTAGTTGATGGATTTTATCAAAAAGGTTGCATTGCATGTTACATTCCGTCTTCCTGGGCCCGGTTTAATTGATGAGGGGAAGTCGTCCAATCAAGGAAAGAACTACCAAAAACAATCAAAAAAGAAGAAAAAAAGATATTGATACTTTTGGTCTTTTGGCACCTCCTTCCTTTTATTCATTGCAGCTCCTTATCAGTGACGAGTTGCCCGGCCGATATGTGTAGCATCGGAACTTTCTTATTCCGATTCATATTCGTGATCATTATTAGTAGTCCATGGTAATTACTTCTGCTTAACTGAAAAAAGGCTTGCAAGGGACAATGACCACTATAGTATTCAAGTACCATAGAACAGTCAAACAGTGTGTCGATTTAGTAGATTGGGCGTTGCCCAGTAACGAGCCTTGTCAAGTAAGGCTTGCGCGTGATGCCCAGGCAGACAACCCTATATCTTGTGATGAATCGGTACTTGCAGCGGCTATACACTTGTGCTTCTACCATACCATGATATATCCTCTAGCCAAGTCAATATCAGCCAAGAATATAGATCCCAACACAACATAAATCATCGCCTCTAGACACACTGTTGTTGCTGCTTATACGTAAGTACTGCAGCCTCTTTGTTCCTTCGGTGTCGGCCAACGGAAGACCAAAGGCGTTATATCTCGTATTTACAGCCCGAGCGATGTAACTTTGATGGATGATGCCGTCATCTCACGAGCTTTCAGTGACGAGATGAGGTGTCCATCGTGGTTACTTTGTTTATAACACGGCCCCTCCTTCACAGAGCCCCCCCCCCCCCCTAGGTTTATCGGTAGTGTTTGCGTGCGTACAAGGGAAGAAAAGAAGAAAGAAAAGGGCTCTATTTTCATCTCCTCGCAGGTTCTCTCCACATCTTCTCTATACGAGGTTCCTCTGCATGATAACCTCACCATCTTCCATCTCCCAAACTTGATATGTGGAAACAGTGTCTGTGTTCTTTCTCACAGCTGTCTATCCCCCCATGCCATGTCACGAGAAGGGCAACGGAAAGGTCCAACTAGGGTTCCCAATGACATTGACACATTTTGTCACCCATCTTTTCTGTCTATTGTTTCTCCTCATTTCCCAAGTCCTATCCTACCTTGACCTAGCCTGATTTTTTATTCAACGTACCAGAAGAGTCAGCTTGGTGATGAATACTACAGTGGGCGGCAATTTCGGGATTGATGGCCATGATTCCTCGTATCCACACCTTGAATTCGAATTTCCAAAAGATGAAGTACGTACTACAGATGTGCTTACATCGATATTTGATACAGATAGGTTTCTTCTCTTCTTCCTTTTTTTCTCTTCTCACGATGAAACCAAGACGCCATGAGACCAACATTGGGTTCGTCGAGTGTAGGTTTTCTAGGTCTAGGGTCATATCGGCCTATTCAGGATCATCCCTAACCCCCCCTAAGACAATCGTAATCTCTTTCTACGGCTGGAGGCGTTCTCACCTTTCAACAGCCAGACGAAGAGCCAACTGACAACAAGTCTAGATGCTTCGTTCGGGGATATTGAGATGGCATTGATCACACAAGGTGAAGATGGGAGATTTGAAGTGCACAAAGCAAATACAAGGGGAGGCCAGAAAAGACTAGAAGGGGTTCTTAATCAATAGCAACACGGACCAGATTGTGCTTTTGACGTCTTTTTGGTTCTCCTGGATTTGGGTACAACCTTTCGTGGCTTTGCTGTACTAAGAAAGAGCAGAAGGGCAGTAAAATGAAGCAATATTGTCGTTTAATGAAGATAGTTGACAGTGTCTATAAGGGATACAATTTCTGTTTGCTACTAGAAGCAACTACAGCCCTCCCTCTTCCACCCTCTTCCCTTGGAGGCATTGGCTTCTATTAGTTGTCCGTTGAAGGAATAACGGACCGGAGTAAGAAATGGCTGTGTTTCGGGGGGAGTTCTAGCTGTGACAGCTCATGTTTGCTTCCATGTACAAATATAGAAACATTATAACCAGACTTTGTCTTTTCGTGTCCATCTACGCTTATTGTGTGCGTGTAGCAAGCACCACCGCACTCACATTTAGTTAGTCCCTCAGTGTCACAAATCTCCAAGAGAAGCATGCCCGACGCCAAGTGACGCGGCGAGGCGTGTCTATAGAAGAACCTAGACATGATGGAAATTATACTGTGTGTGATAAACAAACTAGCAGCCTCAAAACTTGCATTCCTAGTGTATGTAGTAGATTAGTGGTTGGTGTTGTGATATTGCTGCGGCAGGTGCAGCTTACGAAGAGAAGGGACCTTGCAGGTTGTCCAACCATGTTGGCCATTTGCCAGACGATCAAGATGTGGGTTGATTTCAATTTCTTCTCTAGATGGGTGTTGTTTTTGTTGTCTAAACATGCCTCTATTTATTTACTTTGGAATATCATTATTGTCTGACGAAAGTTGCCAAATATAAAATAGAACACTCTGATACCAGCACAGCCCCGTCCTAAGAATGTCTCACCTATTACTTGTATGTACTTTGCATCTAAAATACAGTAGTCTCCGTAGTCTAACCCCCTCTAACCTTTGATTACGGTCCTGTTGATAGGTCCACCTGGGATGGACTTTGTTGTTGCTGTTTACTGTTTGCTGTTGCATTGCGGAAGCACTTACATCATCTCTTTCCTATCGGCGTGGCAATGCAAGCGCCCCGAGGGAAACTCTCTTGGCGAAGCCGCCGGAAACTAAGCTATCGTGGACCCTTACACATTCCCGCTTCAAATATTTAACCGAAATCGTTACTGTTTATTCTAAATCACAATCGATCCAAAGGAGGCTGTGAAATGAAAAGACGGATATATACATACAGTCCTGGTTCATTTTTGCTTGGTCTAGATTCTTTCCATATCACGATTGCAAACCTCAAGCTTTGACTTTCCTTCCCCCCCTTACCGTGGTCTCACTATTTGACGGCCGCCCCTTGCGTTTCTCATACTTTAATCTACGCAATAACCAACAACAGCAGCGGGTCCCGGCTACTGCCACAGTAATCAAAGATTTGTTCAGTCATTTCAAAGGGAGGGGACGCAACATCACCTTGCGTATGTTTGGTGGATTAATTGAAACAAGCAGCAGCATTCCTTTTGGGCATTGATTAGCGTTAGTTCCAGACATTTATTTTGCTTTATATATATATATATATATATATATATAAAGTGAAAGAGATACAGAACCCCAATGTAAACAAGCACGTAGACAACAAGCGGTGTCGTTCGCAGGCCACTTGGAACGCTAAGCTAAATCTATCTGCTTAATTCATTGAAAATCACCTTCCATATAATCCAAAAGTGTCCATGCCTTGGGAAATCCAAGCAAACGCCAATCACAATCCACAAGATGGGCGGTGTGTGTTCAGCATACTGCTTTTCTTTTACTTGGTCTTTTTTGACTAGCGCTTGAGCACTCAAGTACGTGATTGTATTTGTTTGCTAGATGCTTCCTTTGATTTAGAACATCTAATCCGTTACAGAGGGCGGAGGGAGGGGGAGGGGTGTAGTTAACCAAGTAATTTTAACATGTTGGTCTTCGCTATTTCCCTTGCATAATTGTGTGCCCCCCCCCCCCCCTCAAGTACCCCCTTTTCCATGGCCATTGAAGCACAGTTTTGTGCTGTGAACTGACGTTTTGACGGCCAAAATATCTGGTCTGGCGATACTCTAGTTAGAGTCCGAGAAGGAAGGAACACATGCAGTTGATAGAAACAAAAAGGCAGGAAGTTTATGTTGCCGCTGAATACTGCAACTACCAACACAATTCTAGAAAGAACCTAATCATTTGTGCAACCCGATTTCGACGACATGTCTACTATTGCCTTTGTAGAAGAACAATTATGATGAACCAAATTATGCGTTCTTGCTCTCAGCTGGCGTTAGCCGAGCTGAGAACAGAAAGAAAAAGAAGAAAAAAAGTACTTCCCACTCTTCATAACAAAGGGGAGTGAATCCACAATTTCGTTCGAGNACACACACACACACACACGCACACACACACACATATATATATACACAATGCCAAGACGGCAGTGCCGCCCCTATCAGGGACATTGCTCCCTATACGATTGACGGGAGTCCGAGACAACGAACAGAAAGAAAAAGAAGAAAAAAAGTACTTCCCACTCTTCATAACAAAGGGGAGTGAATCCACAATTTCGTTCGAGCCGCAAACCTCTGGGGGGGAGGGGGCGTTGGCCGAAGAAAGATACCACTAGTCGCCTCAATGGATGGGCGTGTAAGATTCTTACACAGCTCACTGCCACATTTTGTCCTTTCTCTTTTCTTTTCTTCTTATTAGCTAGAAGAACGGGGAACTTGGCACCAAAATAGAGTCAACCGACAAACATGGTCTCCAGATTTCCTCAGACTACACACCCTATCCTCACACATCCCACCCCCACCCCCTTGCAGCTCAGTCCCAAAATTCCATCCCTCCATCCTACACTAAGACGAACCTAGCACGCATTTGCTAGCCGTGAGGGCCCTCTCTCTCCTTGGCTAATACCAAACTAAGGAGACCACGGCAACGTTCAAAACTCTCCTCAGAAACAAACTGCGCCATCCTCGTCCGTCCACGACTCTCTCTTTCTCGTAAACCTTAAAAAGCCGTCGTCCCTCCCCGTTTAGTTCACCTTTTTCTTCCCTCTTTTTCTCTTCACCAACCCACAGCCTTTCGTTCAAGTTCCAACTACAAGCAACTCTACTCTCTTTTTTCTTCTTCTCACAACACCTTCACCATTTTCTTCACCCTTTAATCACCCTTCAAACAACCCCCAACCGCCACAATGCAGTTCTCTGTCGCCACCATCTTCTTCGCCGCCCTGGCCGCCGCTGCCTCCAACCACACCACCGCTACTGGCACTGGTGCCGCTTCCGGTACTGGCGTCGGCCCCACTGGCACCTCTGTCCCCACTGCCGGTGCTGCCCAGATCGCCGCTCCCCTGGCCGGCCTCCTCGTCGCTGCCCTGGCTCTGTAAATTGCTTCTTCAAGCACTTTACACTGAGTCGAGAAATCTGCAGTCTCCGGGGCCCTGGGATGGCAATGAAGATAGTCAATGTGGGCGGTTAACCTGCCAAAGGTGTATATCGCATTTGATGTGATCTTTTTTTTTTTTTCGGTCGAGTGATATGCCCCTTCGGGTATTCTCCTGCCAACAGGGTTTCCTTGCTACCTTTTCTTTCCGGGCTCTGGTTTGGCTTCTTTCGTGTGCCGGTTTACCCATAAACCAAATCATTGGACAACGGGCTCTTTACCGCCTAGATGTCTTCGACTTTGCGCCTGATGTCTTTTTTTTTTTCAACGACTCTTATTTTGTTGGATTGCCAGTGAACGGCTTGTCTTTGGATTGGTTTTATATCTGGTGGACCGATGGAATTGGGATCGATATTTGCGAGTATTTTCGGTGTGTGATATCTCTGGCAGTTAGGAAATGGAAGAATCTGTGTCTCGCGAAGAAGCCGACCTTTTGCTTTTTCCGTACATAGAGTTATTGTAATAATACCCAACTTGCGCTTGTTGGTTTAATCCCCAGCTTGTTTTTCCAGGAGTGACATTTTTCAATATCAACATTTTTTTTTCTTTTTCTTTTAATTACGTATGCTTCACAAGGGGTTCCTTGCCATGTCCTGTTTGATCGTTGACTGGTTTGTGATTTTTCTTGAAGTAGGTCGACACCTCGGCTAGTTTTTTTTTTTTTTTTGCACAGCCTCTTCTCACGCCATAATCTAACGGGATTCTCTGATAAGCCCGCTGCAGGGTCTGATCTCTGTGACAATAGGAAAAAGCTAGTGGCAATTCAATCAGATGCATGCGCAAATGAGTCGGTGTCGTGGCGAATCCTAGTGAAAGGAGAGGCTCAGGGGTCCTGCGTTAGTGTGTGTGTCAGCGGGATTTCTGGAAAAGGGTACTTGTTGCTGCTGTTTGCTATAGTGATGGATTCTTTGTTACTTTGTTCTAGGAGGAGGATGCTCTAGGGCCTCGCCGACACCCCGATGGATTTGCCACTGACAGAATTAGGTGAGTCTAGTATATCCTAAAAATGTCTCGTCCCTAATGTGGCAATGCATGGATAAAATTTGCCACTTTTTTGCTGTTTCTATGCTTGCCATGCCAAACAGAGGGGTTCGTACTGGAATCAAGTCCCTAGAACTGTACCTTGCAGAAGGGGGGGTCTGTATGGTTTATAGGTAGCTAAACCCTATACATACCTGGAAATAGGTGACATCATGATCTGGTGATCTGAGATTGCTACTGCTTGTTCCCAATCTCATGACCAAGTATGGAATCCCCAGTAACATAGACAGACCTATATAGCCACTCAAGCCACATTTGTCTCTGATCAGCCACCACTATACGTAGTCATCTCAACGGGCTGCCAGTGGCTTGGATAGATACTTTTTTCTCTCCGAGACGTGCAGTGATTCAAGTCACCTTTCAGACCAAGCAATCGCCATATCAAACGCCTCGACTAACGGCAGCATCCGGAGAGTGTCAGGGCCCCTGAGGACTAAAGTGGACACTAAGAGACATTAAGACATACAGAGGGACGCAGTACAGAGTTTTATCGTGATGGGCGAGTAGATGACGACTGGATGACTGTTGCTACCACGGGTGACGAGACATTGGGGGTACGCAATGGTAGGAACACGAGACGGGGCGTATAAAAGGTTACTAATGGGTTTGAAGGTGGTGGGGAGGGCTATTGGGATAAATAGAATGGCGGATGTCGAGTAAGAAGTATCAAATTGTTTGATCGGGTTGGATAAAGAGCAAAGTACTTTGCAATCAATGTACACATCTGTTTTCGACCCGATGCTTTCCCAAAATCTCCTATATCTTGAATCCCTATACTTACCATACCACTTGAAGTCCGATTTGTACTGCAATGACAGGCGAAGAACATACTCCAAGCGAGAAACGGCGCTTCATCCAAGACAGTCGGGTACGGGATAGCAGTGTGGAAGATGAGTCTGTGTGACTCGAGGTCGGGGATCTGGGAGAAGCAGTGGACAGAACGTGCATGTGTATTTCGGGATAGCGAAGTGACATATATTTCCGATAGTCAGTGATGGCCGTAACTGAGAAGAATGGTTGTAATGATAAGAGTTAAATTGACTGTCTGATATCTTGGAGGAGGGTTGTCAACTCACACTAGCGTCGACGAGTGAGTAGTGTATTAGTGTGTATGTAGGTCACATGTACATGCAGATGGCGCCTAGCAGATCCGCCCTATATCATGCCCTTTTATACTGCACTACACCGGTTGCTTCGGACCTCGCACTTGGTTTCTCAAGGGACGGTATTTTGGGTGACAGTCGGCAGCAGTTGATTGGATAGACAGGCTGACAGTGTGGTGGTAGGTAGGTAGGTAGGTAGGTAGGTAGGTAGGTAGGTAGGTAGGTTGGTAGTACAAGAAAAACGCATACTTCCGGAGTACTGGTTCACGAGAGCAGAAGAATGAGGGGGAGAGAAGGGGAGAACAACCCGTGTGACAGTGAAATTACGGACTGATTTCCATATCAGTCCGCAAGGCCAACGAGAGAATAGAGTTAAAAGAAAATGGAGAGAGTCAAGGAGACAGAGAGACGGAGAAGGAGATAGGAGACAGAGATAGGAGACAGAGATAGGAGACAGAGATAGGAGAGAGTCAAGGACAGAGAAGACGGAGAGGGAGGAGAGAGGAGACGTTATAGTCTTGACGCAAGCTTGAAGCAAAGATCATGTGAGGTCCGGATCGGAGTAGCCAAGGACAAGCTTCTATATGTGAACATGACGCTACTGATTGCATATTTTGTCATGTTCCGTCTCTATGAGGGATAGTGCTTACGTATGTCCTTCTCTTTCTATTTCTTTTGTACAAACTATTGGAAGTTGCCTATTCTACAATCAACGATTCCCGGAGACAACCAGCAGTTGCCATTCAAAAAGATCAATGAGGACCCGGGTAATTATCTTATCAATCTGATCAGTTGGGGGTATATCATCAGATATTATCCTGATGGTAGATGGAAACGAGAGAAGAAGGGAGTGGAGACGGGTGATAAATGGCGCAGTTAAACGAGGTGAACGAGAACTAGGGAGCAAGAAGACTTGATGGTATGGAGAGATGGTGAGTACTGCGGATGATGGTCAGTTATAGACCTTGCCAACTGTGGTTCTCCATTTTCGACAAAGATACGAGGGGGAATAGAATATTATATACTGTGTATGCTTGTCTCTTATATTGACCCAGAGTGATCCAATGGGAACCACTCAAGATAATCTACCGGCGAAAAAATAAGGAGAAGAAGGAATCAATGGACCAAACTATCAACGGCTAGACATGTGATAATATCCGGAAAAGTCAGTAGAGCAAAGACTTGACATCGCGTGTGCAATTTTTCACAACTAGAGCGACAAATTGAATCGAGTTCATGACATCCAAGTACCAAAGCCCAAGCACCATTCCCCCAACTAATAAATAACCCCCAAACCCTCACCACCTTTTCACGGAAGCATTCATCTCTCGTCTTCTTTTGCCCCCAGTCGCATCACATAGATTCTTTCTCCAAACCGCCGTCGCAAAGCGTTCCAAAAGCCGAGAAAGTGTCTTATCTTATCGCCTTTTTTTTTATCGTTGTCATTTCCCGTAACTTCCTTGTTTTCGCGAGACGAGGCAGACAGGTTGACAGACAAGGAAAGAAGTCGTTGTTTCCTTTTTCGTTTCCTTGAAACGGATTCGCGACCACAAGTTGTTGTTTTAACAAGTTGTTTTTTTCTTTCTATTTCTAAGTGAGTACTTTTCTTCCTTGACATTGTTCTTGAACCTATTTGCATCTTCAAAATCCCGAATCTCCATATTCATCGCTCCTTCCTCCACTATTGGCTTGACAGCTGACTAACCACACCGCCTGCCTTCCTTCCCCGGATTCAAGACTTTGCCCCACTACAACCACCTTCAATCTGATCACAAATATCTTGTCACGAACAACATGATATTCACCACTCTGACCACCCTCCTCGCCACCGCGGCCCTCACAACCGCGGCCGCCATCTTCCCATCCCCTTACGATCCTTTCTCCACCACCTGGCCCCACCGCATCCCCACCCCCCACGAATCCGCCATCCTCGGCCGCCGCCTCCTCGCCCTCTCCAAAATCGCCGACCTCGCCTCCGTCTATCCCTCTACCGCTAATCCCTCCATCGCCGGCCTCCCGACTTCCATGATGGGCTACATTGGCGACTGCGAAGAGCACGGGAACCCCACGATACTCAAGCTTGACATTGCGACGACGTTTCGGAATGCGGCGGCTGGGTCGAATGTTACCGTGAGTTTGCGGTGGATCCCACCGTATGCGCCGGCGAAGCGGTTGTCGCTGGGGGCGTCGGTGATGTCGTGGTTGCGTTGGGGGGAGAAGCAAGACACAGAAGGACAGGGGAGACCCGACACTGTACCGTATTCGGCGGCGAATCTGCCTAGGGTTTCTTTGATTGGGTACATTGAGCCGATTGCGTCAAAGGAGACTGACCATGGGGAGTTGGCCAAGTGTTTTGTGCAGAAGCACCCGGATGCCAAGTACTGGCTTCCGGGGAACCCCATTCACCGGGCATCGTGGACGAGACTGGTGGTGGAAAAGGTTTACTGGGTGGGGGGTTTTGGTGATCGGGCGTATATTGGGTGGATTGATAAGGAGGATTGGAATGGAATTACGAGGGAGGAGTGGGAAAACGTTACACTGCCGGGAGAGAAGCCGGGATGGAGTGAGTGGCCCTTGGTTGCCGAGAGTATTGAGATGTAAGGGAGCGGGAATGTCCTTGGAGAATTTGGATGACATGATATGCTGATACTGGGGGTATATTTGGATATCGAGTATCTGGTTATGGAGTATAATGTAACAATCAATTTGACTATGCCATTAAAAAAAAAGCAATTGTTAGTGTATTTTGTTATGAAGATATATATATGTACTTCTATATATCAAACATCCGAGAGCAAAAAAGAGACGATGATGTAGGTCCAACCAGGATTCAAACCTGGGCTTACGGAATCAGAAATCCGACGTCTTAACCAACTAGACTATTGGGCCATTTATTGTTGCCCAACAGCGTCTAATCACTACTCAAGCATGGTCATCACATCTGCGGAATCGGAGAGTCACATTGAAGAGGCCTGGGGGTACTCACGGTCGTGGGGGAGACGGGATGAGCGGGACTGTGCCTGAGCGGGATGGAGCGAGTGGCAGAGCTTCATAAAGGAGGATAATGGGTACGTATATGACAGAGTTGGTGTGGACAGAAAGTAAATAGAGATGTAGGGGCTAAGGATATATCTACGTGTACATATATATGTGTTGATGATAATTCCAACTATATAAAATTGTACTCAGCATCCGACCCGTGTCATGTATCTTCACTTGTAGTCATCACCCTCGTCCATCCACCACCAAAATGACTCCCCTAACCCTCCCCCTCGGCGTCCTAACCGCCACAACTCTCACCACCACCCGACCCAACCCCAAACCCCTTCAGCATCCCCCGTACCAATGCTAACTACGACTTTGTCATCATCGGCGGCGGCACCACCGGCCTCACCATGATCCGACCGCCTCTCTGAAGCCTTCCCAACCCGTAAGTTCTCCCCCCCTTCCCCGCCAACCAATCCACTATTCCTAACTCTTCCCCAATCTCCCAGGCTTCGTCCTTGTCATTGAAAAAGGCGACATAGTCTTTGCCCCCGGCATGTTCGAACCCTCCACCGGCCCACAAACCCTCCCATACAGTATCGTCCCCGCCCTTTCCGCCCCCGGTCTAATCAACCGCATCCCTGAGCTTGCCCTTAGCCGGCACGTCGGTGGCTCCTCGACTTTCAATGGGAAATTCTTCGATTGGGGTTCCCGCCAAGACTATGCTGCGTGGCGGACGCTTGGTGGTGCGGAGTTTGAGGAATCTGGCGTAGTGTGGGATTGGGAGGGGCTTCGGCCGTATTTTGAGAGGAGTGTTAATTTTACGAGATCTGGAGAGGAAGTTCAGAGGATTGGGTATTCGATTGTAGAGGAAGGGGTTTATTCGGGAACAACTATATTTGAACTTAACCTCCGAAACAACACCGAATGCGCCGGCGGCACCAAAAAAGGCCTCTGCTGGGTCTCCACCTCACAAGATCCCGCAACCGCCCACCAATCACACGCTGGTACTGGCTACTACTTAGACATCATCGATAGCGGCACAAACTATGACCTACTGACCAACCACAAAGTCCTCCGGATGTCCAACACCATCTCTAGCGCTCCTACCATCCATTTCTGTCACGTGAATGCCTCGGATTCGGTAGTAATGACAATCACGGCAAAGCGCGAGGTCATCCTTTCGGCCGGGGCGAGGATTGAAGATTAGGAGGAGTTTGTACGTGGGGCGATGGTGCCGAATTTTCAGCACTTGAGTTGTACGGCGACGATGATGCCCGAGAGTCGGGGAGGGGTCGTGGGGCCTGAGCTCAAGGTTTATGGGACGAAGTGGATATTTCGGTGATGCCAATGTTGGCAAGGTCGCATTTGAGTTCGACTGCTTATGCGATTGGGGAGCGGGTGGCGGATATAATTATCAAGGCGAATCGGCGAACGACGAGGAAGGTAGGATGGAATAGGTTGTGGCCTGAGTCTGAGTACAAAGTGTTCAATCCAGTAGCTTATTAGTCACATCATCTATCATGTTTTTGTTTTGTTTCTCTGTAACTTGCTGTTTGTCTTCTTGTTCGTCCTTTGTCTTTTCCTCCGTCGCCTTCCATCGATACTCCTTCTGGATCCCCAACTTTCTCTGCATCGTATCACACAACTTTGTATCCCCACACTCACAGACTGCCGGTTCCCTCAACCAGCGATACGTCAAACTCCACCGATCTTTCCTTGGCCTGACCTCTCCATCTGGCAGTAGATCCGTCTTCCGACTGCGAATCCCATGCATCCAGTGGAGTCTCGAATCCCCACTCATTTGTACCAGACTTCGCGCCGGAAGATCCACATCTACGACCCGTCTTGTTCCCTTGTCGCCAGAATCTTTGAACTGCATCATGATGGGAGAGCCCAGAGATAGCGAATATAACTGGTCAAAGGCACTATGTGTGTCGACGTGTGGTGGGATGCCGGTGCCGGGGGCATAGTGTTGGAGGCAAACTTGGTCTGGTGCACGGCCTTGGGGGGTGGGAAGAAGCGGGAGGAGCCAGTCGGGAAAAGGAATAAAGGGAATATCGTGGGCGATTCCAAAGGTTTGGTAGCTAAAGGTGTATCCGTAGTGCAAAGACAAGCGACCTTTTCGGTCAGGCCATGGAAGGGAAGAGAAGATTTCAATGAGATTGGCTTCATGAGTTTCACTGATGAAGTCCTTTTGCATGAAGATGCCCAAAGGCTCGATATCTAGAGGTTCCATGATGGAGAATGACGATATAGAAATCAAGAGAGAATGTTTGATGTTGGATTTGTCGTTAAGCTGACGACATCACGTGCTTCCTAGCAAAAGTGATAATGTGGGCCCGGGAGGGTGAGGTAACTACAGTTTTTTTTGGGATCCCTGGGTCCATCTAGCAAATCTAACGACGACAATCACTTACACCAGAGACAATAATCAGGGAAGATTTTGTGAGAATGTTGCAGGGTAATTAAGCAAAAAAAGAAATTAGTCATGTTTGTCTTGGGTTCCAGATTCTAATGTTATGCCTTGTATGTCGCTTGAATCATTTTGAAAGGGACGCCAAGGCTTGTGGATGAGAGATGATTGATGCAAGGACAGTTTATGGGTTGGTTTCAGATGAATAAATGGGAGACAGATTTGAGACAAATGGAAAAGACTCGCGAGTGCAAGACATATTGATAGAACATCTCTTATGAAGATTTGCAATATAGTGAGGCCAAGACCCGAGGTGAAGAGGTTCTTGGCCTCGATGAATCATGTACCTTTTACCATTGATACGTAATTGATGATTCTCTTTGCTGAAATTACTGTGTTTCTTCATGATCACAGGCATCATCAGCTCTTAATCTCCCGTTCGCCTATGCCAGACTCCCCCCCTGCTACCGAACCGAAACTGTCCGACGTGACCACAAGGCAACACAGTCCATCCACTCCTACTAGACAACCTTAAAGAACTAGAGAACTAACAAGTCTGTATTTTGACCACCAAAAGATATCCTCAGACGAATGTCTTTCCTCCAAGCGGCTTCCCGCAGCTCGAGAATCTCTTCGCATTCGCATTATCTACTGGTCAACTGTAAGCTGAACACCACCCCCCCATGAGGCATTTCGGCAACCTGCAGGTCTCGCGTGGATAGTTACAGTCATTGTCGTTCCTGTTCGGCTCATTGCATCCATATGAACCCTCGA
Organism: Bretziella fagacearum; assembly: GCA_002018255.1. Taxonomy (NCBI): domain Eukaryota; kingdom Fungi; phylum Ascomycota; class Sordariomycetes; order Microascales; family Ceratocystidaceae; genus Bretziella; species Bretziella fagacearum. The sequence goes on along the minus strand of MKGJ01000018.1, from coordinate 84,227 downwards.
ACTCACTCCCCACACCCGCATCCTCGTCCTTTTCTTGAGTTTTGTTCCCGTTTGCCAGCGGCCCGGATGGCCTTTCTGGTCTATACCAGCAAACCAGTTAATCCCAATCTAGTAACTGCATCTCTTATTTGCCCAATTGAATGTTGCGGGCGGTCAGATATGGTAAATAACGAGTATATATCCTAATCAAGAAGGAAAAAGGGAAATGCCCGGCAGAATGTTTATGATCGAGACACCGCCTTCTAAAAGTTGGTTGTTGTTGGTTCCCGGCTTGGACTCCAAGAATGGAATTGTATTTGTGTTTCCTGTTAGAGGGTTGTTAGAGGAATTGAACAAACGCAAACAGTGTATTTTCAATAGTTAAAGTGTGAGACTGGCCCTGATTGGTTGTCAAGTACAGACTTTGTCATCTCGTGATGTTGACAATAGTGCCGACTATCGCGATACCATCATCATCGACTGGTACACAACACACCCCAACACAACAAATCACAACCCCAAAGACACAACACGATATCCCTTGGCTCTTTGTTTTCCTTTCTTCTACACTTCTTGGATAACTTGGCTGGTGTTTCTAAACCCAATCGCTGGTACAACTTGTCAGGTCCACAACACAATCCCGACGCCGGAAATTGTCCTTTCCTTGTCATCCTGTAAGTGTATCTATTCCTTCTTCTTCTTCTCTTTAGACCTCCAACAGGCCCTTCTCTTTTCTATCCATCTTCCAGTTTCAACCGTCTTGGTGGCGTAGACACGTGGGGACAAAGACCATGACCCATGGTTCAATTTCGTCGGAGGGAAGGGGCCCTTTGTGTAGCGAAGGGGGGTCATCCTTAGGCCTGTCACGATGAAGACAGATTGAGTAAAGTCCCGCCGGAATATATTGATAAGAATTCAGACTGACTAATGGGCGGCAGTGGGATTATCAAGGTGATAGGCGGCGTTACATTACGCTTATGCAGAGCAAGGCGGGACTCGGCAGAGGGAGAACTCGGACGGGAGAGACTCCAAAGAAGGACGAGGTGTCCGAGTAGAGAGTATTGATAAGCCTGCTGGGGTTCTCTCAACTCTTGCTAGTTGCTGTTATCAAAATACACAGCAACACCGCCTAACTGAGAGGAAAGATACACTTGCTCCGCTCTCACATAATACAACAGAGATTTATACACCGGATCCAAAAATCTCAATCCGAATCAAGGCCAAGAAAACGAAGCAAAAGCACCGAAGAAAACCCCAACTCGCAAACCCTAGTTGCAACTGGCTGTCCTCCTCCTTGTCTCCCAACCAAGACTCAAAGTACTAACAAGTCTTTTGTTTCTTCTTTTCCATCACACCAAAGTTGAGTCCTCCTCGTATAAGACCGCCCCAATATCCCGGCGGCTACCTGCTTCATCACCCTTACCCTCGTTCTTTCTTTCCTTTAGACGCAGAAGCACTCTTTCTCTGCCTCTCAAGGACGACATACCGTCATCAAGAGTCTTTTGACCTTCTTTTCTTTTTTTCCCTTCTTTCCTACATCATAATCATGCACGTCAACTCTCTACTACTCGCCGGCATGGCTTTTTTGGCTGCTTCTCCGACTGTTGTCGAGGGTTATGCGGTTCGGAATCAGACAGCAACCATCAATGACCCGGATATCCGTGCAGGATCTGCCCGGGCATCTCGTGGCGGCCAAGGTCCTGGATCAGGCTCCGGTGCTCGGATTCCCCTGCCGCCGTCTCCTGGTAGTGGATCTCTATCTTTTGGACAGAAGATCAAACCCAAGATTGTCATTTTTAGTTTGGTGAGCACAATCCCTTTTTACATGTCCTTTTTTATTCCTTGTGTCCCCCCACCATTAGTAACAAGACACCTGTCACCACCCGTAGTCAACCCTAAATTTGAACAATCCACTAACAACTTGTCCATCTAGTTCCCCTCTGAAGGAAACATCTGGTACGACCGCTGGTCTGAAGCAAACCTTGGTGATCTCGATGCCCTGGAGACCTCCTTTCCTGGCTCCTGCATGCTCTACCCTTACATCCACTGCACCACCGACCACTCCGTCTGCCAAGTCACTACCGGCATGGGCGAGATTAATGCTGCTTCCACCGCCATGGCCCTAGGGCTATCCTCCCTCTTCGACCTCACTTCAACCTACTTCCTCGTCGCCGGCATCGGTGGCGTCAACCCGCAACGGGGAACCTTGGGCTCGGTGGCGATTGCCCGGTTTGCGGTGCAGGTGGCTCTTCAGTATGAACTTGACGGCCGGGAGATTCCATCCGATTGGCCTACGGGATATGTCGCATACGGGACGAAGCGGCCATTGGAGTTCCCGCGGACGTTGTATGGGAGTGAAGTGTTTGAGTTGAATGACCGGTTGCAGGAGGAGGCATTTCGGTTTGCTGAGGGGGCGGCGTTGAGTGATTCAGAGGCTGCTGGGGAGTATCGGGCAAAGTATAAGGGGATGGGGTCAGAGATGAAGGCGGCGGTGGAGAGCCCGACGGTGCTAAAGTGTGATACGGCGACGAGTGACTTGTATTTTAGTGGCAAGTTGTTGGCGGAGGCTTTTGAGAGGACGAGTGAGGTATGGACTAATGGGAGTGCCAAGTATTGTATGACGGCGTCGGAGGATAATGCTATCTTGGAGGTTTTGGTGAGGTTGGGTATTGAGGGAATTGTGGATTTCAACAGAGTCATGGTTTTACGTGCTGGTAAGTTTCTTTTGATTCAGTCATTGTTTCTTGTATGGCGAGAACATCCGGGCTGTATCATGCACAACTCCTTGATCCTCCTCATCCACTACTAACACCCTCCACCCTAGGCTCCAACTTCGACCGCCCCCCCACCGGAATCTCCGCCTACCAGCACCTCCTCGTCCTCGACCAAAACGGCTTCTCCATTGCCATTGACAACATCTTCAACGCCGGAATCAAAATCATCCGAGGCATCCTCAAAAAATGGGACTGTACCTTTGTGAATGGCGTTGCTCCTACTGGCTATGTTGGTGATGTTTGGGGGTCTCTGGGAGGTCAGCCTGGGTTTGGCCCTGGGAGTATCACTGGAGGGAAGAAGATTCAAAAGGGAGGGATGACGGGGACTACCTTGATGAGGAGGGGGCAGGGGGCGGAGAAGTTGGCGAAGGCGGTTATGGAGGGGATGGGAGGACGGAGGTAGTAAGTCATTTTGTACCTACTTGTATTGTAAGCACAGTACATACATAAACACTGTACAGTAAATGGCGGTCTGTAAGTTATAGAGGGCGGTGATGTTTTATTAGTTTGTTTCATTTGGTTGCTCTTGCAGGTATTTCCTTTGTTTCTTCCGTCTTTTGTACTTTGACGTTTGGACGCACGTCCAGCTTATCGGACTTTTCTTTTTCTTACTTCTTAATTTTGGCCGTTGTTGAATATATATACTAGAGGTTTATTCATTTGTCGGACAGCATAACGAGGTTATTTAGCCACACGCGTGATATATTAGGGTCTAGGGTTATCATACTTGAATACACAGTATTTCCGGCTAGAATACACACTGTCCCAACATATGTATCACACGGGTAACACAGTGCGGGAATCTGTCACAGGACTTTTGCCATCTACGTACAACGCCACAGCTCGTGATGACATGTTGACCAACGAAACCATCAACAAAAACAGAAGTTACCCTTTTTTCGTTTTGAAGTGCGACGTCAAGAGACTCTATTGGACAACTTGGCCTTTTTGCTCTTGAACTTTCGGCCTTGTGGTCGTGTCCAAAATTGATCACCGTTTTTCTGTGTGTTCTTGGGAATGAATACATTGAATCTCCTTTTTTCTGTTTTTCATAAATGTCATTGAGATGTGAGCTGAGATTTGGAGCTTCATTCTTAGTTATCTCCAAATTGAGATTGTCATCATACAAACAAACAAACTGAAACATACAAACTCACAGACACTCACTTACTCATTATGTCTCTCTCTCTGATACCCTACTCATCCTCAGAAGGCCGCGAAATCGTCCTGTAAGTCCTCTTTTTTTCAATCTCTCGAAATGCGCAAATCACATTAACACTCACACCCCCCTCCCTCCCTTCCCCCCCAACCTTAGCCGCCATCGCAACGCAATCGTCGTCCGCGATCCCACCTCCCACCGCCTCGACATCCGCATCCTCACCGAATGTCCCACCTGCCACCAGCCACTCCGTCCATCCGCCCCCCACGGTGGATCCCCGGATCGCGGATTTGACAACAATCACGAGTCATATGTAGACCCCAATTACTTTCGTATGCTGAGGGCGGGCTCGTATAATGACGAGAGGGAGGAGCAACAGAGGGATGGGGAGAGGTCGGTGAGGAGGTATGGGGCGCCGATATTGCCGAGGAGTGTCTCGCGGGGGAGTTCAGTGGCAATGGTGGAGGCGGAGGAGGAGACGGGGGGTTTGCAGGAAGGTAGCAGTGGTGAGGCGGGGAGGATTAAAAAGGAAGCGTTTAGTCCGAATTATTTCAAGACGTTTTTTGTAGAGGAGAGGGTGTTGGGAAAGGGGGGGAAAGGTGTTGTTTTGTTGGTGAGGCATCAGATTGATGGGCTAACATTAGGTGAGTGTCTCTTTTGAATTGAGATCAAGGCAGCAGCAAGATAACACATGATACTAATAACTTTGATATAGGCCACTTTGCCTGCAAGCGTGTTCCTGTTGGAAATGACCATGCCTGGCTTGAAAAAGGCAAGCAATCAATACAAATTTTATTTATTAAGCTTTTACTAACAATCTTGTTAGTTCTTATCGAAGTCGAACTCCTCGCCAAACTCTCCCACCCAAACCTCGTCTCATACCGCCACGTCTGGCTTGAAGATGTCCAACTCAGCCTCTTTGGCCCCAGTGTTGCCTGCGCCTTTATTCTCCAACAATACTGCAACGGCGGTGATCTCCTCAACCACGTTGTTGGCTCTGCTCCCAAAATGGCCACCAAAGAAGAGCTAAAAGCCCGAATGCGCCGGCGATCCCGTGGAGAGTCTGAGATGCCGACTGGCCGGGAGCATCTCAAGTTGGATGAGATTTACAGGCTGTTTAGGGATGTGACGGCTGGGTTGGTGTATCTGCATGCAAACGGATACATCCACCGAGATTTGAAGCCGAGTAATTGTTTGCTGCATCATGATGGCGGGACGGCAGCATGCTTGATTAGTGATTTTGGAGAGGTACAGCTAGAAAACGCAGCGAGAAAGTCTACGGGATCTACAGGTACTATCTCTTACTGTGCCCCAGAAGTTCTCCGTCAAGATTCCACAGGTCGCTACGGAAACTTTACGACCAAGTCGGATATCTTTTCTCTGGGGATGATCCTCTACTTTATGTGCTTCAAACAACTTCCATACCGCAACTCCAACGCCATTGAAGAAGAACTCGAAGACATTGACCTTTTGCGAACCGAGATTCTCACGTGGGAGGGATTCCATGAGGAGAGGCGGGAGCGGCCTGAGTTGCCAGCGCAGTTGTATCAGTTGATTGGGACGTTGTTGGCGTTGGATCCTGGGAAGAGGCCGAGTGCAGCAGATGTTTTGGCGGCGATTCAGGATGAGGCGGCGGGTGGAGCGGGACCGAGAGTGGGAGTTGGAGTGCCTATGGGATTTAGGAGAGTGCAGCCGTTGGATACGCCATCGGCTTCTGGGCCGGCGACGCCAGGTGGGTTGCTTTTTTTTTTTTTTGCTGGTATAGATTGTGAGTTGGGCTGATTGCTAACTTGAAGAGATAGACCCGACAAGACGGTCAACGACGCCAAAACCAGGAACCCTCCCCATAACGGGAAGTAATCCGTTCTTCCCTTCGACAACCCTTACATCTGGTCGAGACTATGGCGAACTGGATAGTCCGCGACTCCGCCCCAATGCATTGGCACTTTCCCGCAGCCAAGAAACATTTCCGCCACCTCATCAACGGCACAGCATCTCCGACCCCTCTGATGTAGTAGCCACTCGCGCCCTCCAACGGTCCCCTAGTCGTAAACCGTTCCAAGCCTCTAGCACCAGTGTGAGTGCTAGCCCGGTGACTGGTCGTCCGCCAGTCCCATTGTTGATGGCACCGCCAGGACAAGAGCCGATGAGGACGCCATTGGGGCGTCTGTTGGATGTGATTGTGGCAGTGAACCATTTAGGGGATACAGCTGGTAGTACGCTAGTGGGGGGACTGCGGTGGGGGATCTTTGTGGTGAAGGTTTTGGCGGTGGCGGGCCGGTGTGCGCCGTATGGGGCGAGGGTGAGTGCGTTGGCTAGTGTGATAGGGTTGGCTGGGATGGGGTTGTTGTTGCCGATGCCGATGTCGATGTCGATGTCGATGGGGAGAGTGGCGAGTGGGAGGATGAGGGAGTGGAGTTTGGGGTGGGAGGTTTTACTTGTGGTGTTGCATCAGGTGGTTTTGTGGATGTTGGGCGGTTGGGGGATGATTTGTGTGGTGCCAGAGGGGCCGTGGGGGGATGTAGAGGTATATAGTGATACGGGGTGAAATGGCGGGGTGTTTAGGGTAATGATGGAGAAATGGAAGAGATGGAAGGTGGAAAGGTGGAGGCGAGAAGGGAGGGTGTAAGAGTACAGGTTGTTAGGTTGTTGTCGTCGGATTTGTCTGGTCAACTTGGGAGTCTTTTATATCTGTGGGTTTGAAGGTTTGACATGTACTAACAAGATAGGCCACAACATGTTTGCGCGAATTTATGGGTGTTGACAGCAGGATTTTATAGATACATTACAGTGTAGTGTCTGGACAATAATAAGATGGTGTACTCTCAAGGAGACAAATCTTGAGTTTATATCATAATTCACTATCTGCTAACTGCTATCCATCATCTCCAACAGAACCTCCTACATTGACCCTTTCCATTCCCCCCCCCAAAAAAAAAAGAAAAAACCTCCACCCGGATGTTCCCTCCCCATCCTACAATATCTCTATTCTCAAATGCTCCAAAGAGTCTTTCCTAGTGGTTACAATACTGACAGCTCCCAGTCCTTACGGGAGCCATGAACCCGAGGTGCCAAGGCTTCAGGGCAAGAGGTGTTGAAACCAGAGTTGGCGGGGGGCATTGGAGAGCTGGACCTGATGAGATGGCGGAATGAAGGAAGGGGGAGGGAGTTGTTGTTGCCGTGGGAGGGTTGCGAAGTCTGGAGGGCAGTCTTGAAGGTGGCGGTAGAGGAAGAGGCGGATGAAGATGGAAGGGCAAGTTTAGGAGTTAAAGGTGGAGATGGGGGCTTTCCCGGGAGTTCAACATTGGCCTGACTTGGAATTGGCAGTATCTGGGCTGTCTGAGCCATTTGTGACCGTTTGGCCATGACTTTTTCCCTGGATACAACTTCTTGTTCGTATAGGACGTCGAGAGCCCCGTCTTGGACATAATAAACCGCCGCTAGCAGATCCGAAAGCATCAACGGTTGGAACTTTGGCGCATAGGCGGCCGATTGTAATATTGATACACAAACCACCATGGCTTGATGATGCGGCAGTAGCATTTCTCTTAGATGTACTACACAGGAGAAAAAAGAATATTAGCAATCAAACTGATATTTCAAGCACCAAGGGGTCTCTTTTCTTTTGACCAAGATACAGACTTACCTTCTCCTTCTTGGACACCGGGCAAATCCTCAATCTGTCTCCAAGCCATCCGAACCTCCTCCTCTGCTCTTCGATAAGCCTCCGCCAGCGAACAATACGGCCCGCGCCTTTTCGGGTCAGGGCCAGTGGCACTGGTGCGGTAGTGGCGGGGGCGGTCGTGGTGGGATTTGTAGAGGGCAAGGAAGGCGGAGGCGGTGCAGAAGGAGGTTATGAGAGAGGTTGTTAGATAGACGAGAGAGGGAGGGTTCGAGGAGGATGAGGAGGAGGCGGAGGACTGGGACATGGTGGCTCGCTTTAGTTTGAGTTTGAGTTTGAGTTTGAGTTTGAGTTTGAGTTTGGCTAATGGAAGAAGGTATTCTAGAAAAAGGCAATTGAGTATTCCTTTGTGTGGGGGTTTGTCGCAAGATGTCATCAAAGTTGTCGTATCGCATAACAAAGAATTTAATCACGACCTCACCAACTGAATATCAACCGTCTCAAAGGAAAAGAAGAAAGAAAAAAGGAAAGAATTTTCCAAAATATTATATATAAAAAAGACGTCCAACTCAATCTTCAAATACTCACACTGTATGCATTCCTCAGCTCAGTTCACCCCGCCTCTCCTCGTATTTTTTAGTCCGACCAACCGGCCCACAAAGTACCTGCATATATTTATTTGCCTATTACAACCGAGACCTTGTTGACCAATAATCACAATGTGTGTGTGTGTGCGTGTGTCTATTATATGTCTCTATCTATATACTCACACATTCCACCAACCAAAACCCTCCAATTCTAAAAGTAATATTATTCCTGTTCAACTTTGAAACCCATCTTTCGTCTTCCTACAAAGACACCAAAGACATCTTCATTCCGCCTGCCGCCTCCAATCTCCCCCCAAAAGCTCCCCTCTTCCCCTTGCTTCTATGAACCACACTTTTCTCCCCAACAAAGCCCAAGTCTCCTCAAATCTCATTTCACTTCTCGTCTCATTTACTTCCCGCCACAGCCCTTGCCATGGCCCTGTCCTCAACTCTTATCAGTGCATATGCAGCGGCTAGCCTACCTGCATCTCTCGTACGCCCGCTTTCACGCCTGTGCTTGCATAAACAATTCCTAACCCTAGACCATAAACTCAAATCATCACATCCACCATCACATTCAGCTCAACACTCCTCCTGAAACCCGCCACCACCACCTTTCTTTCATGTCACCTCTACACACTCAATATACAACTAAACAATAATTGGTATTTTGCCATCTTCATGCTACTTTTGCTTCTTTTTTTTATTTCTAAAAAGCCTCCCTTCTTTCCTTCATCAAAACACTCAATCTCTCCGCACAGACAAAGAACAAAAGTCCAACTCAGTCCTGTTGGCCAATGCCAAGGTTCTCGGGGTCGGCAGTAACAATGCGCAGAGTGTTGGTGTTACCCATGCCGCCCTTCCAGCCCTGGACAACAACAACAGAGTCTCCCTTCTTCAGCACACCCAGACTCAGAGCCTCAGTGACAGCCCACTTGATGCGGCGGTCGACATCCTCCTGCCAGTTGACCTTTTCAAAGTCAGGCTTGGCCTCGGGGAAGTAGAACGGGTACACACCACGGTACAGGTGCGAGTAGCGCGAAGCCGAATCGTTGCGAGTAACCATGAAAATGGGACACACAGGACGATACTTGGACAACAGGCGAGCAGAGTCACCCGAAGTGGATAGAACAATGATACCACCAGCACCCAGGTCCAGAGAAGTGCGGACAGCAGCCATGGCGCACGACTCGGTGACCGAGATAGGACGCTTAATTAGACCAGCAAGCTCTTCAAAGTGGGCAATGTAGGGGATAGAGTTCTCAGACTTGAGGCAGGCCTCGTGCATCTCAGAGACTGCTTCGTTGGGGTAGGATCCCTTGGCGGTCTCGCCGGAAAGCATGACACAGTCAGCACCGTCAGCAATGGCGTTACCGACATCGCTGATCTCGGCACGAGTAGGACGGGGGTTCTTGATCATCGACTCAAGCATCTGGGTAGCACAAATGACGGGCTTGCCGGCAATGTTGCACATAGCAATGAGCTTCTTCTGAGCCGAAAAGACCTCAGCGGCAGGAATCTCGATACCCAAATCACCACGGGCAACCATGACGGCATCAGTCTCCTCCAGAATCTCGGCAAAGTTGTTCACTAAAAAAAAAAAAGGCAATTGTTAGCGCAACTTGTCACCTAAAAAGTAATCCCCTGTATTTAGGGTTTTCGCTGATGCAGGGTTATCTTCGCTGATTTTGCTTGCAAAGCCAGCAACACACAAAGATTCGCTGCAAGAGATTTTCGCATTCACCCCGCATTGCGCTTCTAAAATGCAGAAATATTTCAAGTGAGAAAAGATACTTACGACCCTGGCGGTTCTCAATCTTGGACACAATCTGAATGTGCTTGCCATCCTCGCCGAGAACAGCACGAATATCACGGACGTCCTGGGCGCGGCGGATGAACGAAGCAAAGACCATGTCGACGTTGTTCTTGACACCAAAGCGCAAATCGGCCTTGTCCTTTTCGGACAGAGCGGGCAGATCGACATCAGTGTTGGGTAGGTTGACACCCTTCTTGGAGGAGATGAAGCCGTTGTTGCGGGCCTTAACCTTGACAGTCTTGTCGTCAACAATCTCAATGACCTCGAAGGCCAGGACACCGTCATCGACGTAAATCACACGGCCGGGCTGGATGACCTTGGTTATGTTCTTGTAGTCGACGTACATGTTGCTAGCATCGCAAGAGGTGGCGTACTTGTCGTCGGTCGTGATGTTAAGGATGGAGCCAGCGGCGATGGGACTACATCTTGGTTAGCATTGTTGTCGTGTCCAATTGATATGCTCTTTTTTTCTTTTTCTTTTTTCGTAATATCAATGATAACCTACATGTCGACATCACCGGCGGTGTTACCAGTACGGATCTCGGGACCCTTGGTGTCAAGAGCAATGGCGACCTGGCGGCCAGGCTGAGCCTTCTCGGCAGCGCGGGTGTTGTCAATGACGGACTGGTGGTACTCGTACGAGCCGTGGCTGAAGAACGGGGAAAGCGGTTAGCTAGTGTTTTTTTTTGGGTTTTTTTTTGGGGGGGGGTTTTCAACCAACAAGTGATAACCTAATAAGAGTTGCTTACGAAAAGTTCATGCGAACAACATTAAGACCAGCCTTGCGGAGCTTGTTAATGGCCTCAACAGAGTTGGTCTTGGGGCCAATGGTGCAGATAATGGACGAACGACGGTAGTTGCGCTCAGGGGCGTAGGCCGTGTCGAGGTTGGCCAACCAGGCAATCTAATGTTTGAGGGGCACTCGGTTAGCGACAGCTGTGCTCGAATAAAACAAACAATCAAGCTCTTCCGTCCAACATGACGAATGGCAAGCATCGTTGAAATTACCGCTTCTTTACTTCATCATGAAGGTGTCTCTAGATGCTGCGCCGTGCCGCGTGCTTGGTAAAGTTGCTCAAAGGAGGCTCTACACATGTAATACTTGGCCACCAAGTTAGTTCCTCGGGGGTAGGGGGTAAGCTCAAACGAGGCTCCGGCCAACTGCGGGGTGCGGCTACAGAAGCTGTTTTGGGGAAGCTCTGAGAAACGGTAAGGCAATGTCGAGCTAACCAGATAGCGGCAAATGGGAAAAAGATAGTTGAGTAAGATGATAAAAAAGGGAAACATCTTTATCAATAGCAACAGCAAGGCTCACGGGAGCAAACGTCAAGACAACACTCCATAAGAAGACAGTTGGAAGCGGAGTGAATAACAACAGGGCGAACATCAACAGTGACGGGACACGGGATATCTGTAAAAGAGCGTAGAGGGGGAGAACAACAGAAGACGAAGAAATGCATACCTTGCCACGGGCATCAAGGTGCTGCTGAACGGTAGCCATTTTTTTTATATGTGTTGATATGGATGGATATGGTGGTTTGTAAAGGTTAAAGGAGAAGAATAAAGAAAACAGAGAAAGAAAACAGAGAAAGAAGAATGGAATTTGATGAGAAAGACTGAGAGGATTTCTAGAGAGAGAGAAAAAAAAAAAAATAAAGTTAGACGGAGTCTTCAGCAGCGGCGCAGAAAGGGTTCATATGGAACATGGATGAATAGACAAGGCGAGCGAGCGAAGGAGAAATCAGAGCCGCCGCTGCTAGAGAGAGCCCCTCATTTTATTCTTGACCCCAAAGCTGGGCTTTGCCGCTTTGAGATACAGACAGGCGCTCGACCAGGAAGAAGGGCCGTCGCCTATAGCTATAGGAGGTTCCAAGGATCTGTTGTTCCATCTGTAGTGTGTGCGCCGTACTTTGTTGACGAAGGCCAAGTTTTGAGAGTGCAAAAATAGCCAGTACAGACAAAACGTGGCGAGGGAGAAAAAGAGGGAGGGGTGAGGGGACTGAAGAAGGGGGATGATACCTGGGATGAATGCGACTTGATGTGAGCGAATAATGGCCGAAGTGATGCCAGAAGGGTGGGATAAGGGGAGGGTCTTTGTGAAGCAGATAACAGGTGAATTGAACGAGGGTAACGGATAGAAAGGCCTTGTTTGTTTGGTGGATGAATCAATGAAGTTAAAATCAGGATATCACAATCTGGTGATGTTATTGATGATGGAGGGGTTCCGCGGGATCAATACACAGTTTGACTAGATACTTATAGACATACGCAAGTACTTGCCTTGCTCTGTAGTTCTTTGAATTTGAGCCTTTGTTCTGATCAGTAGTAGCCTTGTGTGTGGAATTTTGTTGTTTTTGCACTAATTATTCGGCATGTTAATGGCAAGTACCTACGTAAGTTGAATATCATGAAAAATTCTCGCTCTTTTCGTATCAATGCACGAATAGAGAGATTCACACGAAAACAACAAAACAAACACCCATTGGACTGAGCTCTCACCAATGATCCCGTTACTACTTGGTCTTTTTCTTCTAAACTGTCATTGGTGTTGAATTTCTCGTCTTTTTCTGTGTTTTTCTTTTCTCCTTTTTTTTTTGTGTAGTGGTTGCACTTAATCGGCCTCACTTCGCTGGCTCTTTTCTTTTGGGAACAACCAAAGGAAGCCAAAAAGGAAGGGCCCTCCCACCAAAGAACCTCCTTCCTTCCTAGTCGTTCCTTCCTTCACAACTACAGGCGGAAAAAATGATTTCCACCACGTTTCCAAGGCATCACCATTGTAGATACATAGCAAATGTACTTGAACGACTTGTCGGATTTGATAAGTCAGGGATCGACTTGTTGATATGTCACTGAGAACCCTAGGGACAAAGCTAAAGACCTCCTAACGCTGAAACATTAGAGCCAAGGCTTGATCAGCCGTCCGAGGCCGTAACGGAGTCGTCTTCCGGTGGCTCTCACACCTCGCCAAGCCCGCCACTCCACTGCCCATCTGCCTCTCATTTTTAACCAGCGTGTCTCCAATGTCGCATCATCGATACTATCACTGACCCAACACGCCGCAGGTCACTTTGAGGCTCTGTCTTTGCATGTTTTGAACCTGTCCCAGCCGGTCCTATTGATCCCAGCCGCGTTGAAGCTTCTAATACTTATTATGGGTCCCCCTCTCCCCTTCTCCCCCTCTCTCCACCCACTTCGCCCTGGAATTGTTACTGTTGATACTAAATGGTTTACTCGATTGCATGACGTGTGAATGTGGTGGGTATAGATAGACACACAAACAAAGTAGATAAAGGTTACATCGAGGACGAACATGAGTAAGTCCGTCCACTACGGTCTGGTCCGAAAGGGATATAAGCAATCAAAAAGGGGCGGGATCATTGTGTGTGTAGCAGTACTCAGAGGGTCGCTAAAAGGTTTATGATGGGTACTGTTTTCTTTCTTTTAGCAGTATTACCAGCTTATTTTATGGTTATATTTGAATCAAACACAATGAAAAACTCCAGTTTTAGCATCATTAAACTAGCCGCAGTCATAAAGTACCTCCGCTGCATGGCACACTACAAGCAAACCACACAGCTCTTCCCATCAAGGGAATAAACTCTCTATTGTCTTGTCCGTCACCGACCACCAGAACATCAATATGGCATGTAAACCTGGAACAATAAAGTAAGACCACACTTCTTCTCTCTCGAACCAATCCCGTATTATCACCAGATCACACCACTCACCCTAGATAAAAACCCCGTCTCAGAGAATACTTGAACACACACAAAAATAGTCGAACCACGAAAAAGGAAGTTGCAACCCCCCCCCCTTGACCCTTCAGTTCTTTGACCCCGCCTGCGAGGCCAATGACAAGAAGGTCGCCTTTACCTGCCCCCCTCCCAGTAAGAATAAGCCCTGATATGATTATCAATGGTTCTCGGGGAAATCAAAAGCGAAGAGTAACAAGATGAGTATAGTGAGAATTATGCGCATATCGAATTGTCAAGGGGGCGGTGGCGCAGGATAAAAAGGGCATAAAGGGCGCATTGAACGGATAGGGCCAATCCAAGCGCTTGCTTTTTCTTTCATCTACATGATTTAAGCAGAGCCTCGGATTCCTACCAGTGTCAAACAACTCTGGGCATTGGCGTTTTGACCTACAGTTGTGAAAGCGGGGTCGCGGAGTATCTCATCTTAGCAGAACCGCCAACTCAAGTGCACACTGTGGGCCATGTATTCACCACTATCGATATTGTTATCCAAGGGACATCCATCACTCAAGGAAGCATCACTGAAGCTGTCGTGAATTGCATCAACGGTTGTATAACATGCATCATCTAACTAACAACATGTGTAGCCTTGAATCTCATGTATGATCATGTATGAATAAGCAACTCAACGTTCATAGGCCTCGGAGCAGAGCGCCAGTGAAATCCCCCCCCCGAAACACTCTAGGATATCACCGGCCCCGCCCCAAGGAACGGTACCCTTCATTCCGCTCTTCCCCTCGGCCGTTGTGAAGCGCCGCTGGCCGCCAATCCATATTCCGCACTTAGAGCCCCCTCCCCTACTTCCAAAATTGCAACTATCCTACTCTATATTCCATACTCCTAGCTCAGCTGCTTAGTCAGCATTCCCTACCCAATCATCTCCTGTGCTCTCCTGCAGCAAAGGGCCGCAAGGGTTCTCGTGGTAAAGCCAGTGTGTGCTGCAGGCAGGGCCCCAGCGTAGCCAAAGTGGACCCCCCCTGTAGCCTTTCCGTTTGGGTGGCCTTGGCTTATGAATACAGCTCAGGAAGCCCATCGCGACCACAAACTTACATACAACCCGCTTAACGACCACTCACGATACACACACCTCAACTTTATTCCTTCTCTCTCTCTCCTTTCCCTCCTCATCAACCGTTCAAACCTTTATATAGACACCATGGTGGTATGTCCGACCCCCCAAACCCTGTACACCCACCCGAATTCCCAATGCCGCCTTCGGGCACCGGGCCCCGCAGGCATCCACCATCCTTCGCATCTTCCCTCTCCCCCCCTTCCACTACCCCCGAGCGATCGAATTCCTTCATGATAACGGACGGGAGGCCCTGATGCTTTTTTTGGATCCCCGAATCTAGTTCCTCGATTTACTGACGTTGGGCTTGTGGTCAAAGCTTGGAAAATTGACTCACTATGCCTTTGACGCAGTCATGAGTAAGTCACTCCCGTATCTTCCTCCTCTCCTCATAAACCTAACACATCACATAGTCTCAACGGTCCTAGCCGGTATGCGCCGCTCTTCCGGCCTGACGTGAGTTTGCCCC
>MKGJ01000018.1:44468-68851 GCA_002018255.1 Bretziella fagacearum | reverse complement strand
CCCCCCCCCAGACGTCTCTTCCCCACTGTCTAACATTCGCTCCCCCCCCCGCCAGCTTCCGCACCGACAAGATCTCGGGTGAGAGTAAAGATATCAACTCCTGGGTTGACCGCTACCTTGGTGTCGGCGAATGGGTAATGGACCAATCTGTTGCCATTGCCGGCGCCAGTGGCTGGTTTGAACGCCGCCGGTAGATTGTTGTCTCTGCTATAAGCTCGCTATACTGTTGGGCATAATGTCTGTTTTCTCTTGCCGGCTACCACACAGTCTATTTCCTTCGATATCCTATCCATTCTTCTTCCCATTTACCATCTCTTTTTTTCTTTTTTTCTTTTTTTTTTTTGGTTTCTCAGGTCTCATGTTTGACCACTGTTGTTTCTCTGCTACGAATCTTTTTTCACTTGCTCGTTCTTTTCTTCACTTCAGCTGTCTTGGCTTTTTTTTCCTTTTCTGCTGTATATGCTCGCTTATGTTCTTATTGCTCACCGCCATCAATGGATACCACATATCACGTACTCACAAAAAAACAATATTCCTGCAAGTGTCGTTAGGTGCATGGACAGCAAAGTCCGTAGGGTGATATATAGGACGCGGTATTGGAGTCAAGTGTGGTCCTTTTGGAGGAAGATGGGGGGGGGGAGTGTAACTATGAGAGAGAGTACGTACATTGAAAGAAACAATCTCGGATGAGGCACATCTTTTTTTACACATGAAAGACGAGATCAATTTAGATACATGTGAAATCATTATCATTACAATATCCGATAGTTCCGGTGACACCGGAACTCTCTTTCCTTTTCCCAAAAAACCAACAATGAGGTAAAAAAAAAACAGAAAGAATAAAACAAAGCATAGCTAATAATTAAAAAAAAAAAACAAAAGCCAGATAGCCCAAAAGCTGATCATACTTTCATCCATAAATGAAGGCTGCGTGTCATCATAGAATCATCAAAAACAAAGAAAGTCCAGGTAGCAAAGTAACACAAATGTACAATAGTACATCCACCCCCACACACCCCCCTTCTCTTCCTCCTCCACTCTTCATCCCTTCTCCTATTTCCTCCTCTAAAGCAAACACATCCCACTAAAATCAGTTGGCAATCGCCACATCATCCACTCGAATCATCCTCTGTCCCCCAATTTTTCATCTCATTCCATTCACACCCTGCTCACACCTCACCCAACAAGAGGTCATCAGGCACCTCATTGTCACTGTACCCCTCCTCGTCCCCACCAGGCCGGTACGGCTTAAACGCAGGCGACGGCAGAGACTCTGAGCTCTGTACAAACGTCTTCGGCACTGGCGAGCCCAGTCCAATCACTCGGTTAGCCTTGAACTTTCTCTCCGTTGCCTCCTCGTTATCATCGGCATTGTCATCGTTTGGACGTCTGTAGCTCCCTCTTCTCTTGGGGGTCGTATTTCCCGATCCGGAAGCAATGTGACTCTCCAGAGACTGCATCAGTAAATCTTCGGCAGCGGCTCGACTCGCAGCGCGAGTCTCTGTGGGGGCCGGCATACCAAATCTAAGCATGGACTCGGCCTCTTCGAACGCTGCCAACTCGGCGCCAATCGCGCAGATTAGCAGGTTCCACTTCTTGTTCGTAGCAACAGAGAGGTTATGTCTCAAGACCTCAATCACCGAGTCCATCTGCTCCATCAGCTTGTTGATCGTCTCATCCGCTGCCCGAGTCTCGGCAACCTGCTTGGCATCCTCTACATCAATAGCAGAAGCCACAGGAAGATTTGCGCTGCCGTTTTCGGCGAGAGCCTTCATCTGCCGCGAAAGCGTAGATTCATACTCACCAACAAGCTTCGTGGTCGCAGCCCAAACCTGGCCGCCCTCCTCAAGCGCAACACGGTCCTTCTTGACGCGGTCGCTCTTGGCTTCAAGAAGCTTGATCTCGGCCTCCCACCACTGCTTGGCCATATCAAGAGTCCGGCGTTCAGGTAGCATGGCCAGGAACTCGGGGCCGCCTGGCGTAGTAATGGCGGTTCCGTCATCATCAACAACCTCATCAGCGAGGTCCGCGTAGGCCTCAGTCTGTAAAGGCTCAACAGGTGGCGCGCAAACGAGACTAGCAATCTCAGCGTCAACCTCCTTCAGGGCGCCGCGGTAACCGCTAAGTCCAGCCTCCCGCTTGCTGGCAACATGGGTAACCTTATCATTCAGCGAGCGCTGCTTGTTACGGAGGACGATGAGCCGAGACTCCAACTCGGCAATCTCTTTTGCAACATCGTCCTGCTCCTTGGTCAAATCACGGAGTTCCCGCGCAAGCTCCTCATCGTCATCTGTCTCTAGGGCCTTGAGCTCCGTAGAGATTTGCAGCTGGCGAGCAGCCAGGCGCTCAGCGCGAGACAAGGCACGATTGCGCGTCTTGATTTCAGCCTTGATGTGACGGTGTTCGTGGTGCTTGAGGTCGGAAAGTTCGGCCAAGGAACGCGATAGTGCGCGGCGGGCAGCGCGGAGACCAAGCTTCTTGGGGGTCTTGGGCTGGTGCACGGGGAGCATAGTACCATCGCGGGAGTGGCTGTTGGTTTGGTAGAGCGATTTGTTCATCTTGCTCTTGCTAGTAGCAGCCGAGTAGAAAGTAACTCCCGGTGAGGCTTCACCAGGAGAGGAGCCAGCGGCAGAAAAGCTGCTGGACGGAGAGGCAGTACGCGAGCCACCGGTGAAGCCCTGGGCAATTGCAGAGGCCTGCATATCGAGGATGCTCTGGAGTTCTTCGGAAAGGGCCTTTTCGTGGCGCTGCATGCGACGCCACATGGAGTCGGGGGAGCGCTGGTAGCGCGCGGGCTGCTTGCGAGTACGGCCAGTGTCGAAGAAGACGGATCCCAGAGAAGCAAGCGACGCGGCGAGGTTGCCAGCTGATGTGCGGCCCTCGCGAGTTGGGGAGGAAGAGGGAGAGGCGGAAGGAGAGGTCATGTAGATGGAGCGGACGATTGGCGGCGGGGGTCCAGAGAAGAAAATGGCTTCTGCTTCGGAATCAAGTTCCCGAGCATGGTTTCCCGTAGCGCGCGAGCTGGAGGAAGGGCCCTCTGCGGGCTCATTGTGATGGTAGATTCCAACGTGGCCAGGAAGTCTTGAGAAAGCCACATTTTTGGTGGGAGTTACGAGACCGTCGACAACGGGTGCAGTGCGCAGGCTGTGGTTTGTGTTGACAGGCGACAACAAGTTGTCGTGGGTGCCACCATGAGATGAAGCCGGTGGAGACGGCGACAGGGGAATGTCAGCCATCAGAATGTCAGATTGCGGTTTTTGTGGTGGCTGCGGGGTCTTGACTTTTTTAAAGGTGCGGCGCAGGGGGAAGAAGCTGTCGCCGCGGGGTGACAATGCGCGAGTAAAGAAGGAAGGCATGTTGATGATGTTACCAAGTTTTATTTTGCGATGTTGAGTATTGATATAGTTAAGATTGTGGTTGCGACAGGGTTATGACGTCGTTGTTTAGGGTTCAAATGTGGGAACAATTTTTGGGGGGCGTGAAAATAGACTTTTGGGGGTGTGGAAATAGAAAGTAAGAGTAGGCAGGATAACCAAAGGCAAAAAAGCAAACAAGATGAAGAATAAAAATGGCTAAAAAACAATGGAAATGGTAGGAGTAAAGGGGATAAATATAAAATTTTTGTTTAGGCCTTGTGAAGGAAAGTCGAATCAATAATACTTTTAAGAGTTGTTAGGGCGGCTTGAAAAGAGGGTGTTGAGACGTGGACGAGTTTTGTGTGGGCATGTGATGGTCACCAGCAGAACCAGTAAGATGATAACCGGTACGGCAGTTGGTGAAGTCGTTTGAAATAGAATGAAATACAAAGATGATGAAGATGAAGAAGATGAAAAAGAAAAGAAGAGAAAAAACGAAGGCAATGTTGTGATGAAGATAAGAATAAGAAGAGAGAGAGAAGAGAAAAGGAAAGGAAAGGCAGAGGAGGAGGAGGAGGAGGAGGAGGAGGAGCAAGAGACAATGAAGCAAGTGGGACGGCGATGGGGATTCTTATATTCCAGACAGTTTGACTGGTTTTCTGGGCTTGATATGCGGTTTCTTTTTGCGTTGCCAACAGTTACTTTTGGCCTGGACTGATCGATTCGCGGGGGTGGGCGTGGGAAAGATGGTCCGCAGACAAATGATATTGTCGGTTGTTTCTGTGTATTCTTTTTTTGGTATTTTATTGTTGTATTATTCTTTAAAAAGGTATTTGTTTACCTGGGATGCCCGCGTGAGGATCACAACGCCGCAGCTTACAGAACCAGGCCACTCGCAGGTTGCATATGCAGCAAGCACATTGCAGCAAGCGAAGCAGAGAAAAAACAAGGGCACAAGAGCATCAGGACAGGGCGTGTGAAACGGAAGAAAGGCACTTGTAAGCAAGCAAGTCCGCAAGCAAGTCCGCAAGGCACACCCAATAAAGAAGTACGATTAAACCGCCCAAACCGAGAAACCGAAGCCTCGAGGACGACTAGACCTTCTCTGTTTGGCGCCGATTGGGCTTCTATCACGGCCACTAAAGCCAGCCTGTTCATCACCCACCACTCACTATCACCACCCCCTCTCCTTCTTTTCTTTCTGGTCCCTCGCCCTCCTCTGAATTTTCAGTCCAGCCTTCTGGGTATTTGGCCGTCGTGGAGCGTAACCGCCAACAAGCTTGGCAATAATATATCGACTGGGCTTTACAGAGAAACACACGCCACCACCACACTACTACTGCAGTGTAGAGGAGTGGAGAAATGCAGGCTGTAGGTGCCCACAACAAAGAAAAGAAAAAAAAGTATAAAAAAAAGTAACTCTCGCTTTTCCTAATTTCTGGGCACGCAGGCGCATCGAGGATCGAGGTTGACGTAGCCGAGAAGTTCGAGACCGACGAGTGCATGTAGAGGGGAAGGGAATGGGGAGGAGGGTGAAGGAAGGAATTGGATATGGACACTGTGATGACAGATACTTTTTTCATAGTTCTGCACAGTAAGAATATTCACGATTAATAGGGGTTTTTTTATATAGGTAGTGTAGTGAACCATTACATGCAGTGAGGTTAAGCAACGCACTATTTATTACAAATCAAAAGAACTCGGACTCGGAGATGTGGGTTCCGGGAGAAACGGACGGTCTCCGTTGTTTACGACAAGCCTAATCCAGAACAAAGAAATCAAGAAAAATACAGGCAAAAAAGGTAAAGGAAACACAGAAAGTAAAACTGCGCAACATACCAACTTAGCACACGATCCACTACATCACCTCGTCTCCAAATCGCCCCCCCCCACCGCCAGCTACCATACACCCATCCAGGCCGTCCATTTATCCATCTATCCTGAGGGTCTCTCTCACTGGGTGGGATCAACACCACCACCAGGCCCTGTCTGCACCATCACTGCATTACATTACGCCTTTATAAAACGACGTTGGCAGCATACGTATGCCCCAATGTCGTGGGCTCATGACATGGTTGATCACTCTTTTCCGTGGGGACAAGTCCCGCAGCCTACAAAGCCCGAATGAAAGACGAAAAGTACGTAGACATATCTGCAAGAAAAGAGGGCTTGATGCTGGGATTCATGATGCAAGAACTGGGCATGGAAGCCCGGCGTTTGATACCTATGTGAAAAATCTTGGTTTTCAACGCCCAATATTGGCACACTAGGTCCAGAAGGCAGAAATATTGCTGCAGCCGTGCAGATAATAGGCCTCGGAAACAACAGCTCCATGCGTCTATCGGAGTTCGAGACCGTTGGAGACAGACAGAGAGAGAGAGAGAGAGAGAGATGTGAGGTCGCCAGTGTTCCCATGAGAGAAACTACTGCCCAACGCAGTGCGTTGTCCGTCTGGGATTTGCTGCGCCCTCGCAACATGTTTCTTTGGTTCTTCCCATGGTGGCTACTGTAGCTGTTACAGTAAGCTTTGGAGAAATGTCCGGACGAACCTGAGTCCGCGGGCCGATGGGGGTTCCCTCCGGGAGGGGGGGACTAGACAGGAGACAATGAGAATGAAAACTATAGGAAACAACAAAAACAACAGACTATTCATGTTTACGTCCCAAAGTCACTCATAAAGTCTTCTTGTCACTTTCGGCGTCGTGCAGGCTCACAGGACGTGCGTGGCGCTCTGCTGCATCGATATATAGATTCCGTTCCTGCAGACACACACACACACACACACACACACACACACACACACACGCTAAAAGAGAAGGAAAACAAAAAACGAGGCCCTTGATATCATATCATACTACCTGTCATTGTATAGTTGTCAAGACAATGATGACCAGAGACACAACCAGAGAACAATATTCTTCGAAACAAGGTACACACCGAAAGATGCAGAACTACAAATATCACAGTTTCATCAAGTCATATTTGCCGTTGCATCCCTTCACCGCATAAACCCTCCCAAAACCAATCATTATACACAAACCTCCCCCTTCCACTTTTTCTTTGTATTTATTATTATTATTATTATTATTATTATTATTGTAATTCCTCCTTCCAGCTGAACCCGCATAAACGCCTCAGAAACAGCCCAAATCCCCTCCCTCCAAATAAACCATCACACTTCACACCACCACTGCCACCACTACCACCGCCACTACCAACTGCTCGCCCCTTCCCCTGCTTCCCGCCTGCCAACTCCTTGCCAATATGAACAAAAAAAAAGCCCTTGCACAAACCACGGGAACAACAATGGTTCATCAACAGTTCCCATGGCCAAATCGAGCATTAAACATGACGGATCGGGAAACTTTAAGTCTTCCTTTAGTAGGCTGAATGACGGTCTGCAAGAAAAAGAAACGAAACATATTAAAAGAAGGAGAAAAGCCTATAATAAGTCCAAACAAGTCAAGGAACTGGTTATATACCGCTGACATTATGAGCCCAACATGGGGGAGGGGGAAGCATTATTATTATGTAATTTATGAAGGATTTCATAAAAAGTTGGTCGAGTTGCATTTTAACAAGACATAAGACAACATACCCCACTTTTGTGCATGCATATATAGCCTTTCCCCCAAAAGGCGGTCGAACCTCACCTCCTCAAACTCAACCATCACCATCTACGAGGTTTATTTTTTGTGATTCTTCAAGTATGATGCAAAGACTTTTGTTTTTTCTTCTTCCTTTGTCTTTACCTTCAGTAAACAATCCTCAAAAACGACATGTTCCCTCGGAAATTCCCATACACAATGTCATAGATATCCATTGCATCAAAGCAAGGCAAAGCCCGTGTTGCATCGTATTGTATATCGTCTGTCAGATATCTTGACAGAACCATGGATGCCGTGGCCCTGGAAACGAACAAGTACAAGAAAAAGAGGCACAAGGTAAACAATCTACAAGCAAGCCTAAAAAAAAGAATTTAATAAAAAATAAATCTTCCGCTGTCCACTCCACATCCCCCCCCCCCAAGAAAGAAAAAAACAAAAGCTGCGTCGCATATGCATGACAAGGCAAGGTTCCTCCCTAGTCCTGTACGTGTACACACACACACACACACACATACACATACACGCACCCCCCAAACAATCTATACTACAACAACATTCTCTTTTCTCTAAACCAATTAACCAAATATTTCCTTTCTTGACCTCAATCCTCCGACTTGTATACGTCTCTCCCTCGCCCCCATTCACGCCCTCTCTGTATTCCCAGATCACCGCCCACCCACACAAACACTTACGCCCGCACACCCAATATATCACATCTCTCTCTCTCTTCTCTCTTTCTCTGTTGATCCCCTCATTCTCACCCCGTGACGCTCGCCCTTCTTCCACCTTCCTTTTGACTCCCATAACAGCAGATCCTCAGTTTCTGGACTCTTTTTCATCGGAAAAGCGCTATTGGCCCCCAAAACAACAAATATAAGTACGCCATGAGAGGAATGGAGAAACAGGAGAGATGGAAAGATGCATGTCCCCCAGTTCGCTAGATGGCATGAGTGAGAACTGTGGCCGTGCTGAACATACAGAAACAGAACCAACTGCTGAAGTTTCCCTCTCTCATGTCTCTTTTTCCTCTTTTTCAATATACTCCATCATCCTCCGGCGTAGGCTCTGTAATTCCCCCTTCGCCCCCCCCCATCATATCCTTCAGTCCCCACATGATCCCATATCCTCTCCCATCGTTTCTCACGACGTCATACGCTGCCTGGTGCTCCATGCTGCCCGATTGACCACCGGGCTATGACGTCCTTTCGACAGCATTGCCTATCCTCCGCCGCATACTCCCCATTCCAAAACAGAGATAAGAGAAAAAATAGGACCGTCCCAGTGACCTCTGTACCATATTGTCCGGCCACTTGTCCCTCATGCTATGGATTCCTGTCAGCTGTTCCCTCATTCCTCATGCTCTCAGACTTCTCGCCTCGGCACATGTAGTTGCAAAAAAAACACATGGCTAGCTAGCAAAGTTTTCAAGGTCAACCTGGACATTCATTAGTTGGCTAGATGGATGGATATGTTACCGTCGTTGTCGTCATGGTTTGGGTTGCAAACGTGTCTAATAAAATTTTAACGACTCGGCGAGTTTAACGGTTGTCCGTCGAGCGTCGTCATATGTGTCCCAAAAAAAAAAAAAAAATTGTAGTCAGTCTAGACACACATGTACCGTTTGTGTTAACCCTCCCCCGTCATGTCCCCATGGCGAAATCGCTTCGCGTCACCAACTTGATGCACAAAACCTCGATAGAACCTGGCATCTCCACTTCGTAATAGCAATAATAAGAAAAACATCGCGCCCTAGCATTTTGATTTTCCTTGTCCAAGTTGCTTATTCGTGATAACCAGGTGCATCCCTTCACCCTCGACCCACGGAACACCAGCCATAATCACCATAACTCTCTCCCTGTCTTTGCTGTGATCTATCTGTCCCTCTTACCTCGTAGCCCTCTTATATTATCCGACTAGCGTCCGCCTCCCTCTCCTCAAACAAACAAACAATAACTCCAATGCAAAGAGCCAGAGAGCCAAAGAACCAAAGCAGCCGCTTGCAAAACTCCCTCTCCGTACATGTACGCCGCATCACTCACTAACCAACCAGGTCTAGCAGCGGCAGAACCATTGGCGCAAACAAGTAAATCAGCAAGTTAGCTAGGGAAGTCACCATCCGATCGGCAAAATCGACTCTTCGAGCAACTTGAAAGAAAATCAACCCAAGTCGGCCTTGGCGGCGGCCGGTCTAGGCCCCATGCCAACTAAGTTACTGAGCCAGATTAGCTTGTTGTTGTTGTTGTTGTTGTTGTTTTGTTTCTGGCGAAAGCAACTCCGGGGCTGGCGCGGCTCGGGGAGGGGAGAAGGTTTGAAGAGTCGGTATGAGTTCGAAAGCGAGTGGGCGAGGGTGAGGTGTTGGCGAATCAGTTAGACTTTGGACATTGGGCGGTGGGGAGGGGTGCTAGGATCTGGAAAGGCGTTATGGTGAGCCGTGGGCGAATCGAAAGATTAATTGAACAGTAAGGCAATAAGACTGAAAGGACTAGAAGCATGGCGGATGTGTCGGGCTATTAAAATTCGGTGACCGAAACAAGGGTTGTTATTGAGTATCGTGAGAGAAAAGCAAGGCCAAGAGTAAAAAATCATAAAGAGGCTGAGCAGTCTGTTACTTTACTCCAAGAATTGCGGCAAAATATTTGCAATACTGCCCTTATTTTCGTGCCCAAACCATGACGCCAAATCGTGATTCGCTGCTCAAGGTTGTTCTTTCTCTTTACGGCCAGTAGCCTGGCTGTCTGACCATCATCATAATCAAAGCACAATGTGATGTGAAATTGAATGAGTGACACCGGCTTTTTCGATGAATTTGAGGCCCTCACTTTGAAGTTGTGGTGTGGTGGATTGACCCCACCCCACCGCGCCGCGCCTAACCGTAAAGAGCAATACGAATACCAACTGTAACCTCAGCTTCTACAGCACTCCCATCCACTGTAACCAAGCTCCAGACAAGCAAAATGAGGCGAAAAAAATCACACAACACAATCACCCTCTACCAAGGGCCCTTTGATCTCTACTACCCGTCCCGAATTTGCCTACCCATTTCTCATATTCACTCCTTGAGACACAAATGAGCCAATCACCATACCAAGCCCAAGTCTCCCCGCGCCCCTCCATATCACGGAAACCCGTGCCCGGCACAACTGCAGCAGTAACAGAAACTACTGCAAATACAACCGCCCCGTTTGTAGCAGGAAACCAAGGACTCCTCCTCCCAGTAAACGCAGCATCAGCAGCTACTGCCAATTCTCAATCAGCAGAACTTGTTCCCCACACTACGCTACTGCCGCTGCTAGGAGCCACCCAGCAACAGCACCCGCCCGTTCTTGTCTCGGTCCTAATTTCAGCCTCATCAGCCTCGTCTACTACTACCACCACTAGTAGCATCCCTAGCATTCTCCAGCCTGGCGGAATGGCAGCCCGAGCTTCCCATGTCGCTGGCGACTACTCGTCGCAACAGCCGTTGTTTCAGTCGCACGTGAATCCGCACCTTCAGGAGCAGCAGCAGCAGCAGCAACAGCAGCAACAGCAACAGCAACAGCCACACACTCTGCCCCTCCATCATCAACATCTGCAACACCAGCAGCAGCAGTTTCCACAGCAGCAGCAGCAGCAGCTCCAGCATATATCGCCCCCCCAGCAACACGCCTCCCCCCACCAAACGCTTCATCTCCAACACCAACTACCACCCCAGCAACAACAACACTTTACGCACAGCTACACTTCCCGTGTCAGCCCTGCTGCTCCCATTTCCCCCTACGACTTGGCCTCTACCTCCGCCTCAGTCCCCAGTCACTATCCGCCGTACCCCGCCGCCGCCGCCGCCGCCGCGGCTACTGCCCCCGGTTCAATTGCTGCATCTGCTCCTGGATCTGCCAATTCCTCGCCATACCTCGGGGCCGATTCATACTTGTCGACATCGCAGACTGCCGCCCAGCGTACTATTATGGCGAATACCCCGCTAGGACTTGCCGACATCCGGCCACGCGCCGACTCAGGACCCTCCGACCCGATTTATGAAATGGTTGCGCCGCAGAATGGTCCCAGTAACTACATGGCCCCGTGGTCAATGTATGCTTTCGATTGGTGCAAATGGAAGCCGCAGGGAAATAGTGCCGGCAAGGTGGCTGTCGGTAGTTACATGGAAGATGGGCATAACTATGTGAGACAGGCCTTTGAATTACCCCCCCCCCCCGTTGTGCCGTGATACTTTGTTTCCGCACAGTGTCTTGAGCTTCTTCACTTTGTCTCAGATAGAAGACATCAGCCCACAAAAACATGTCCAACCCTGATCGCTAACCCGCCTCTTGCAGATCCAAATCCTCGACACCCAAGTTGTCAACCGCAGCTCCTCCCGCATGTCACTCGAGTTCAACAAAGTTGCTGAAGCTACCCACTCATACCCCGTGACTCGCTTGCTTTGGGAGCCCCCGTCATCCTCCAAGGTGTCAACTGACCTTCTCGCAACTTCGGGCGATCACCTCCGCCTATGGTCTCTACCACAAGATCCCCAAGGTAGCTCTGCAGGCTCTACTATTGGTAGACGGGATACGATACCGACTAAGCTTACCCCTCTCGCCTTGCTTTCAAATTCTAAAACCCCCGAACATACAGCCCCTCTAACTTCACTTGATTGGAACACTCTCTCACCCAGTCTTATAATTACCTCGAGTATCGACACCACTTGCACCATCTGGGATATCCCCTCCTTGACCGCGAAGACGCAACTTATTGCCCACGACAAGGAAGTTTATGATGTGCGCTTCTGCGCTAACAGTGTTGATGTGTTTGTGAGCTGTGGTCAGGATGGCAGTGTCCGCATGTTTGACCTGCGTAGTCTAGAACACAGTACTATCATCTACGAGCCCACCGTCAAAGATGAGCGGGGTAAGTCAAAATTCATAAACCATTTCTTCCCAAATTTTACACATTGTCAGTTCTAACACTGTTTAAGCAGCTAATGGCTCTCGCCCGCTCAGCCCGACCACTGCTCAGCAAACCATGTCACACCCCCCCCCGCTTATGCGCCTTGCTACCTCCCCCCACGACACCAACTTGCTTGCCACCTTTGCTCAAGATTCAAACGTGGTCCGCATTCTCGACGTTCGCCAGCCCGGTCAAGCTCTTCTGGAGCTTCGGGGCCACGGTGGTTCTGTCAACTGTGTGGAGTGGTCACCTTCCCGCCGTGGTGTGCTTACCACTGGTGGTGATGACTGTCAAGTGCTGCTATGGGATCTTATCACGCCCCAACAGGGAGCGTCCACTCCGCCGAGCCCTATCAGAAGTCCGGTGTGTGCGTGGCAATGTCCGTACGAAATTGCGAATTTGAGTTGGGTGCCGTCTCTCTTGGGAGGTAATGATGGAGAGTGGCTCGGTGTGAGCGCTGGAAGAGGAGTTTGGGGAGTTCGTATTTGAAAATTCTGTGTGTTTTTTTTTTCTTTTTCCTGTTCTATTTCACCGGATTGTTGTTTGTTTATCGTTTTCAAAGTTTTGCTTTCCGTCTATTCTCTTGCAACGAAACTGATTATGCCTTTTTTGTAATGTCTTTAGCTTCTTATGTCTAAAGAAAAAAAAAAAACATGGGATTGATGCACTTGTAGGGCATCCATCCACATCAAGGGTTTGTGAAAACCGATGAAACTCGATTTTCCCATGTCATGAGTGTTGCTTCTTGTAGACACTTTATACCTCTTCTGTGTCAAAATATCATCTTTAAAATACTTTCTTCCCAACTTTCAGACCCATACATTGACATTTGTGTTTCATTACAATAATCTTTGGTCTCTAATCGTCAATGATCCTGACTAAGCATAGCTGTTTGCAAGGCCCATAGTAATTCTGCCATTCATCTTCACAAGGCGGTGAAATCCATCAATCGCTCGTTGCTGTAGCGCGTTCTTTGGGGGAGAGCGCGCTTTTATGGGGGTCTTCGCTTTCCATTTCCAGGTTCTTGTTAACTTTGAATTCAATCCCGTTTGCGCCTTCCCATGAAGCTGTTTTTCTGCCCTCATTTGTGTTGGTTCTTTCCTATTTCTATATTTCTTTGCCCACAACTTCAATTTTGACAAAATTTTCACTGTTTGAGCGGGGCTGCACTCTTATTTCTACCTTCTTTTCTGTTCCGTCTGTAATTTTTTTTTTCTTCTTCCTTTCTTTTTCTCTCCATCTTAATTGCAGCCATCATTCAGATCCCAAGGACATAATTTTCCATCATCCAAGTCTTGTCCACCGAAAATTCATCCAGCCTTGTGCGTAACGACAATTAACCTATCAAACCTTCCACGACAAACATAATTCCCGACATTGCAATCGCACTGTTCATAACGCCTATAAAAGACTGCACTCTTTCCCGCAGCCGTCAAAATGTCGGATCACCACAACTCTTCTGACGAGGAAGAAGACTTCCACCCAGCGCCCGAGGTGCGGTCTGACGACGAGGGCGATCTTGACGATACGCCCCAGAAGGCTGCTGAGCCTTGCAGCGAGGCTGGCGACAGATCAAGTCCGCCGCCAAAGAAGTCGCCTCATGAGGAGGAGGAGGACGAACTTGAGGAGGTAGAGGAGGAGGAGGAGGAGGAGGAGGAGGAAGAAGACGAGGAGAATGAGGGTGAGGGGGAAGAGGATGACGAGGATGACGAGGAAGAAGATGCACAAGTAAGTTTTCATCATCAATTCACATACAGGCAATTGGCTCCTGGTACAATTTTTCAACTTGTACTATTGGAAGAATCAGTCATTCCAATTACCCGGAAAATCGCTAGAATTCCGCTAACATATTTCTTCTCACCAGGGCCACCGTCGCAAGCGAAGAAAGGACCACCGCAGTGCTTTCTTCGACATTGAGGCTGAAGTCGATGAGGACGAGGAAGAGGAGGTTGACGAAGATGAAGAAGAGGTGGGCAACTTCATCGAGCAGGACAACCCGGAGGATGTCGAGAGCGCTCGTCTCAATGACGATCGCCGACACCGGGAGCTCGATCGTCGCCGCGACATGGCCTCGTCCATGGACGCTGAGAAGCAGGCTGAAATCCTGCGCCAACGTTACGGCAACCGCCGTTCTGGCCGTGCCGGTGATGTCTCGGCTGTTCCCAGACGTCTTCTTCTTCCTTCGGTCGATGACGCCAAGATTTGGGCGGTCAAGGCCCGTGAGGGCAAAGAGCGAGAGGTTGTCTTTTCCCTGATGAAGCGCATGGATGAGCTTCACGGGACTAAGAACCAGCTCAAGATCACCGCGGCCTTTGAGCGGGCGGGCCCGGATTCGGTCATGAAGGGGTATGTTTACGTCGAGGCCATGCGTCAGGCCGATGTTCACACGGCGCTAGAAGGCCTCATGAACATTTACCCCCGGAGCAAGATGCACCTTGTTGAAATCAAGGATATGCCCGACTTGCTCCGTGTGCAAAAGTCGACCACTCTGGAGCCCGGAACCTGGGTCCGTCTTCGCAAGCCGTTCAAGCACGCTGGCGACCTTGCTCAGGTTCTTAACCTCACCGACACTGGCCTCGAAGCCCGTGTCCGCTTCATTCCGCGCCTCGATTACGGGCTGCGCGAAGACGCTGTTTCCGCTGATGGAAAGCGTAAGAGACCCGCGGGTCCTAGTCCCCGACCCCCACAGCGCCTGTTTAACGAGCAGGAGGCCCGGAAGCGCCAACCACGGAACATTGTTGGTAATCCCTCCACCAACACGTGGTCCTACAACGGTGATGAGTTCGAGAACGGCTTCCAAGTCAAGGACGTCAAGATCCAACAATTGATCATTGACGATGTCAACCCCAAGCTAGAGGAGGTTACCAGATTCGCCTCCGGGGCAGAAGATGGCACCGAAAGCTTGGATTTGAAGGCCCTTGCTGCTAGTCTGAAGAGCAGCAACTCGAACGTCATCTACCTGCCTGGAGACGTTGTGGAGGTGCACACGGGTGAGCAGAAGGGGGTTGTTGGTCGCACTACCGGTGTCCAAGGTGACATTGTCACCCTTTACATCACCGAAGGACCTCTCAAGGGACAGTCTATTGACGTCCCCATGAAGAACCTTCGGAAGTGTTTCAAGATGGGTGACCACGTCAAGGTCATTGGTGGCAGCCGCTTCCAGGACGAGGTTGGTATGGTTGTCAAGATCGAGGAAGATCGTGTCACCCTCGTGACTGACAATACCAACAACGAGATCACCGTTTTCAGCCGTGATCTTCGTGAGGCCAGCGACTCCGGTGGCCAGGGCACTCTGGGTCAATTCTCGCTCCACGACATGGTGGAGCTTGACCCCACGACTGTTGGGTGCATCATCAAAATCGACCGCGAGTCGATGGGTGTGCTAGATCAGCACGGTGATGTCCGCCAGGTCATCCCTTCGCAGATCCCCAACAAGTTGCCGCCCCGCCGCCATACGGTTGCCACCGACCGCAACTCTGCCGAGCTCCAGACCGGCGATGTCGTTCGCGAGTATGGCAACTTGCAACGTCGTGGAACCATTCTCCACATTCACCGGTCTTACCTCTTCCTGCAGACCTATGAGACTACGGAGAATGGTGGTATTTTCGTTGTTCGTGCGTCCAATGTGACGACGGTTGCGGCCAAGGGCGGGCGTATTGCGGTCAACAACGGTCCCGACCTGAGCGCCATGAACCCCGCTCTGAAGCGCCAAGGCCCCAAGGGCATGGCCCCCCCGCCCAGACCCATGATGGGCCGTGACAAGACGATCGGCCAGACTGTAATTATCACTCGTGGTATTTACAAGAGTCTGATGGGCATCGTCAAGGATGCCACGGATACCACCGCCCGTGTCGAGTTGCATGCCCGCAACAAAATCATCTCGGTTCCTAAGCAACATCTTAGTTACCGAGATAAGATCACGGGCGAGAAGATTGATCCTTTTAGTCGCGGCCCTCGGCCAGTGCATGGATCAGGTGATCGTTGTGGTGACCGCGGCAGTGACCGCAGAGTTCCCAGCTGGCAGTCTGGTGGTGCGACTCCTTCGTCAGAACGCACTCCCGCCTGGAGTCACGCTTCCAAAGGTAAAGTTTTAAGTCATTCCGTTTTTGTGTTTAATAGCTGTGTCATACTAACATGTTTTTTTTTTTTTTTACAGCGTCCCTCAACGGTCAGACACCCGCCTGGAAACAGGACGGTCGCACCCCCGCTTGGGCTGATGGCTCGCGAACTGTCAACCCCTATGACGGTTCGCGCACCGCCTACGGCTCCGGCGCTAGAACCCCCGCCTGGGCTGCCTCTAGTGGTGGTAAGACTCCCGCCCATCACTCATATGGCGGCAGCTCTTATGGTGGCCGTACTCCCGCGTATGGCGGTGACCCCTGGAATTCTGGCAGTAAGACCCCGTACGGAGCTTCAGTAGCCACTCCCGCGGCGCCGTCAGATGGCTGGGTTTACACACCCGGGGTCTCTGGTAGCTCGGCGTACGATGCGCCGACGCCAGGTGCTGGTCTCCTGAGTGCGCCGACGCCGGGAGTCATGAACGCGCCAACGCCTGGGGTGTACTCGGCTCCAACGCCAGGTGCTATGTCAGCACCAACGCCGGGTGGGTGGAATTCTTGGCCAGACAGTGCGCCAACGCCAGCAGCAGGAGCTCCGACGCCGGCGCCATACTATGGGGCGCCGACGCCAGGGGCATATGGAGGTGTCCCGGATACGCCGGGTCCAGGATATAATGACGATGAGTATTAACGATGTAATTCTTTTGGGAGGAGTTACATTGGTTTGCTTTTTATCATTTGTTCATTTTATTTTTCCTTGTTTGATTGTTTTTTGTTGGGGGTGTTTAGGGTTTACATTTTTTTTTCTTTTTCTTGTTCTTTTTCTGTCTGTCACTGTGCATGCGATTGATTTCCATTGATTTCTGATATACTGAGTTGGGCGGTTTTCACACAATACACTATTCATACCTTGTTTGACACTAATGATTTAATTATTGTATTGTGATGTTTTATTGATATGTATTGCATTTATAGAGACGGTGGGTGAAGGGTACTGTGCTTATGTGGGTGCAGATGCCTGCATGTTACAAGCATCAGCTAACTCTCCCCTGAGAAACAAATTATTAGAACGGTGTGTGTGCTCAACAGGTGATATCGGTATGGAATCCAATACATAATGGAAGGAATAGATAGATGTAGGTACATAGGTATCTTGCAGATATGTGCATCTTAGCGCCACCAACGGGCAACAACGGCTCTGCAAAAAGGGGGGGGAAGCCTCGTCTCTCGCACGTCGTACACGGCCTCCCGTCCTTCTCGTTCCAGGTATCAATCATTCAAGCATAAACCTTTTCAAACTCCTCAAACAACTTGGGCGAAATCTCATCACTACTCATCCCCTCAACTTCCCACAACAACCCCTTTTTCGCATAATGCTCCAACAACGGCTCTGCCGTGTCCATGAACTTCCGGTACCTGGCCCGATAGATCTCCTCGGTATCATCCGCCCTCTGTGTCAACGGCTCCCCAGTGACGTCATCCCGTCCCGGTACCCTTGGTGCATTAAAGGCTGTATTGTACACCCGTCCCGACGGCTCATGTACCCAGCGCGAGGTAATCCGCTGTAGCAAGACATCAAACGGTGTAGTGATTGATACCACTAGGTTAATTGGAACCATGCGGTCGAGGGCTGCCGCCTGTGTTTGCGTACGGGGGAAACCATCGAGGAGGAAAGAGCATGTGGGGTCATCGGAGAAGATGGGAGGGGGGATGGAATCTAGGATGGAAGGGGGGGCGGAGTAGGTGGGAGATTCAGTTTCAAGGGGGGCTGAGGCGGAGGCGGCGCTGCTAGAGAGGGTCATGGAGGGGGTGGCGCCGTTGCTGAGGGTGATCCAACCGCGGCGGTAGAATTCGTTGCCGATGACGCGGAGTATGAGGTCATCGCTGACGAGGCCGCCGGTTTTCATGGTGCTTTCGACTTTGATGCCTAGCAACAAGGCTGTTAGCGGGGGTTACGTGGGTAGATAGGGTGTATGGGGGGGGGGGGGGGCCCGGAAACACATGTCACGGGGAAAAGAATCATGCTGCTTACCGAGAGGTGTCCGCCGTTTAACATTATTACGCAGCAAATCACCGGAACTGATGGCCTGTAGCTGTGGGAAGCGTTTGAGTAGCCGTTCACTCTGTGTTCCCTTGCCCACACCGGGGGCGCCGACGAGGATGACACGGGCGGCTCTCTGGAGTTGCATTGGTGTATGAACAATAAGAAAACGGGATGTTTGAGGGGAGCTCAACAGAAAAGAGAGTGAGTTGCAGTATGATGAAGTCCAGGAAATGAGTGTTGAGTATGGATTCTTGCTCAGTGGGTGTCTCCCGGTCTTGGCTTCCTTTCTTGGGTCTATCTACAAGATCGCGACTGTGTCTGTGGGGGTTCGGGGGGGGGGGCTACAGAAGGGTAAGTTGATCCTTTTAACTGCGCTTCTTGATTTCTCACAAGCCTCTTTGTTTATTTTTCTTTTTCTTTTTTTTTCTTTTTTTTCTTCTTCTTGTACCTGAGGGTTCGGGTTCCTCGCGAAAAAGAATACTTCAAAGCACGTTTCCTTTCAAGGTTATTTCTTTGACGATGAACCTTTTTTTGGAACAACAATCAGAGAGGCTCAAGCGTTTCTTGGGGGCTTTTTCTACTGTTAGACAAGACCCGCTGAAAAATAAAAATAAAAAGACGCTGGAAGATGGACGTTGAAGGGTGGGTTCGATGAACAAGGGCGTCGGATCGTGAAAGGCGGAAGCGAGCGATGTCGGCAGAAAAAAAAAAGAAAAAAAAAAAGAAAAAAAAAGACTGAAGAGTAGCGAGTTGATTTTCTGGTGGGGAAATTGCGATAGATGATAAGAAAACTAGGTTTTTTTTTTCACGATGAAATTCAATAAATGATGGACAATAATTTGGAATGAAGAATAAAAAAGAATAAATTATTTTTGTCTTCTTCTTGTTTTTGTTTACTTAAGAAGCTGTCGATATTCAGGTTTGAATAGAAATTATATAAAAAGAAAAAGAAAGGAAGGCAGGAGAAGGGTTCTTTCCCTCTCTCTTTGGTCTGTTTTCATTTTGATTTTGGAGGTAACTTCCCAACTTGGTGACTCGCTGCCCGGAGTATTTGGAGGTTAATTCAAGAGGAAGGAACGAAATGAACCCCTCCTTCTTCCTCCCCTCGTCCTTAACCGCCGGACCGCTGGACCGCTGTAGGTACATCATCATGGCTTATTCTTTTTTTTTTTTTCTTTTTTTTCTGTTTTTTCCCCTGGGCCTAGGTTGACTTTGGCGTGCAACCGCAGCATTCGCTTCAACAGATCGTAGAGATACATGGTGCAGTGAAGTGTTTCAATTTTGGTGGAGAAAAGGAATGCGCTTCCAATTGCCCATTTGCTTGGCCTGCCAAGGGTGATTAAGATCTTATCAGTTTGATTGCATTTGCATGCAGGTGGTGGGAAAGGGCTGTTGTTGAAGAACAGAAAAGGAAGAAAGAGCAGGTCAGGTACTTGGAACAATCTCGGCTTCTTGGGTCCGGGGATAGATCTGGGGTAAGCCCGTTTGTTTGGGTTTTACAAGTACCTGTGTACCCAGGCTTTAAGGTTGTGGGCAAGGGGAGCATGGATTCACAATCACATGAACTTTGTGTGCTTTTGCTTGTGCTTCCCTTTAAAGTCTTTCCCATTCAAGTGCTTGCAGCCAAGCCCCATAGGCATTCCAGTTGCCTCATCATTCATCATGTCTCTGTTACCTAAGCAGCACATCTCCTCCTCTTGTAATCGCTAAGAGCATGCCAAAGACAAGAGAGCAGCCTGTTGATGAAACGTTGTTGCTGTAATATCTGTGATTTTACAAGACGACTGACCGGGCCATCCGGAGGGGGGGGGGGCCTTGTCTTCTTCAGAACCGCGTGGTGAGAGTAATGTTGTGATTTTGCTGACCAAAGTTCAGGTTTAACAATGACACGAAAAAAGGAAAAAAAAAAAAGAAAGAAAGAAAAGAATATTGTGTCGTCATCGTAAACACCGTCCGTCTATGCTGGGATTTGATCAAGTTGAATTGGTCATGGCCAAACAACTTTTTGTATTCACTAGGGTTATACCATGGTTCTGTTCTTATTAGGGTTCCCTTTGAGGCTCAGGCTCAGGCGACGACTACCCATGACGCAATATCCTAGAGCTTCAAACAAAACCAATTCGCGCCCTCCCACCTGCGCCTTGTTATTGAATGCTTTTAGCTTCTATAAGTCCTTTCTTTCTCCACTGCTCCAACTAACCCCCCTTCTTGCATGCATACTGATGCCCAATAAGGCACCCCTTCAGCGCCTTAACAATACCGACATATAGTAAACCACGTCAACATACAGCATGCACCATCTAGGTCGCCTCATCTCCAAGTACCAGTTGATTAAAGTGGTTGACTCGGCCACGTCTTTCGCTGACACGAGGGACTCACACTTGACGACAGAACCAAATACAACAAGGCCGAATACCACCCTTTGGTTAATGGAGAGCTCCTGATTGTGGTGTTGCCATGATTTAAAGAGGGGGGAGAGCGAGGACAAAAATGAGGGGTCAGCGGCGATGGAGATGTTGACGAGGTGAGGGGGATGGAAGCTGATTGATGTAAGTACTTCGCGTAGATATCCTTCTGTAGACACTTTGGGGGGGAGGTGCATTGCAGGAGGAGAAGGAAGAGGGGCGAGAAGATGGCAAGATGATGAGCTGGATGACTGGACTGTTTGGTTGACATTGGGCTGGGACACGGAAAGACTGACAGACAGAGAGAGAGAGAGAGAGAGAGAGGAGAGGGCAGTCTTGGCATCCTTCCGCTAACCGTTGCTGGCAAATTGATCCGGTCTGTCCGTTCCTGGGGTATTGATTTAGAAGTAGAGTTGGGTTGATGTTATAATGCCTGTTTCTCCTGCATTGATATGCCCCTTAGACACGCCTATGCAAGATGTCGAGAGCATCTCTGACCGTTATTTCTAATTAGGTCTTGGTATTTTTTTTTTATCCCCCCAAGACAATAGGATTCACGGACGCTTGCAGAACAAAAAAAGATTTCCCATGTCTTGGAACACTTGTATATACTAGTGATGATCTTGAAACCTGTTAGCAAAATGAAGCTCTAATACCCTAGACCCTATTGGGCTTTGCTCAGCCCCCCCCCCCCCTCGCCCGAGGCTCAGGTACGGCCCGCTTGTTTGATGGTAGTTTAGAGAAACCTAGTGGCCCTCTGGGTCATTAATATGTATGCACATTCTGTAATATAGAGGTTTTAATTTGGGAACGTCTCCATGTTGCCACACGTGATTTTGAAGAAAAAAAAAGAGAGCCCCAGTTTTGTTAGGCTGGACTGCAGAAATCCCTAATAATTTGCTAACAAAAAGGGTGTGTGTTAAAATTACGATTGCTGCGTACGAAAAGCTTTTGAGGAGACAAGGCCAGGTGACTTGGGGGTTCTAAGAAAACTGGGGCTAGCCTGTTTCGGGGGGAGGGGGGGGGTAGAGAGAGAGAGAGAGAGAGAGAGAGAAATTATACATGCATAACTTTGAAGCTAGCACATCTTGTATTATTTTTTGTGCGTGGGTATGTTGAAACTTGTGCCCGAGCACACTCCCCTCCCCGGATACTTGGTTTACCGGGGGTAATTCAACGTTGGAGAGATAGAGAGAGAGAGGGTTTGTGCACTATGCTCACTAGAAGCATTTCAGTCATTTGCATCAGCCGAGAGTCACGCCCACGTCCACGCCCCCCCCCCCTCTCTCCTCCCCCTTCCCATATTATCTCCCCTTCGGTCTTGGAGCTTGGTCTTCTTCTGGTGGAGATTATGGGGGTAGAATATGCAGTAGAAGGAAGAAAACAAGAGCTCTTGATACGTAGTAGTAATAGTGGCAGCTAGCATAAGGAATAAACCACATTGTAGGCATGCGTATAGCAGTCCATGGACCCATATCTTTTTTTATTCTATTTTTCTATCTACACCTTTTTTCTTCTAGTCATCATTCCCTGTCCTTCTCTTCTCATTCCTCGCCTTATTATCCTGTGTCCCCGGTTCAATTTTTTTTGCTTCTGTTCCGCCATTTTCTACCTTTTCTTTTTTCCCTTGAATCCAAAAATCCCCACTCCGTCACATCCATCAAAACTTGCTTCCCGATCACACACACTGCCGTCTACAACAACAACAACAACAACATACTTACAAACAAATCCGAAACTACAGCATTCATTTTCTTTCTATTTCTCTCCTTCTATCGATACCATCATACCCTGACTCTATTCTTGTCCATTATATTATCTGCATTCGCCGCCGCCACACTTGCAGCAGAAACAAACCTCCCTTGCATTGCTTGACTCTCGACGAACTACATCAAACTCACAGTACCCAGCACCTGCAGCAACCAGCACTCTTTTCCCATTGCCCTTGCGCATATTGCCGTCTACAGTAGTATCACGCCGCTTTAAACACAACTTACCTTTTGTTAGACACTGAACAACCAACTACTATTTCCAACCTGCTACGGCCTTTTTTTTTTTGTTGTACACACCAAGTTCACGACTTTTTGTTGCCGAACTCTGCTCACTCCTTACTTGATCTCTCCTACACAACCCGACACTCACAGAGTCCGCTTCATCATGAGTGCCTCATTTGCTGTCGCGCGCAGAACGGTTAACCCCGTCTTTGGTACGTACCTCATGATTGAACTTCCCTCCTTGGCTGGCCCTCTTACTAACATCTACCCCTTCTCCTCTAGGCCGTACCCTCAACAAATCACAATTCTTTGCTGCCAACTCTTTACTTCTTCGCAATGCCACCAGATTTTCTCCCGCTTCATCACTCATACTGTCCTCTCGCTTCATCTCGACCGAGCCCCATCGACCCGGCATGCCTCCTGGCCCGCCTCCAGGCTTCAACCTAGAGGAGGCCAAGAAGCCTCTGCCAATCCCCGCCAAGACCTCTAAACCCTCTCAACACGTCGAGGCCGTCGAGAAGGCCGCTGCCACTGTCGTTGCCGAACAAAAGATCAGGGATGCTACCGAGAAGGGTGATGCTACTAGCTTGGCTACCGCCAAGACCGAAGCCGATCTCGCTGCTGCCGACAAGGAGCGCGAGAAGAAGCTGACCGTGTGGGAAAAGATCAAGCACGAGATTCAACACATGGTTGATGGCAGCAAGCTCTTGGCCGCCGAAGTCCGGATCAGCACACGTCTGGCCCTCAAGATGATGGCTGGATATGAACTCTCTCGCCGCGAGAACCGTCAACTCAGACGGACAGTGCAAGATGTCGCTCGTCTGGTGCCTTTCTCCATGTTTGTCATTGTTCCCTTTGCCGAGTTGCTTCTTCCTTTTGCCTTGAAGCTGTTCCCCGGTATGCTTCCCAGCACTTTTGAGGGTGCCAAGAGCAAGGAGGTCAAGGCTGCTCTTTTGCGGGCTACTCGCAAGGATGTCAGCACCTTCCTCAAGTCAACTCTCCACGAGACTGGTATTCCCCTGGCTATCGCCTCGTCACAAAAGGAAGAGTTTGGCCGTTTCTTTATGAAGTTGCGGTCAACGGGCGAGAAGCCCGAGGACTCCGAGGTTATCCGCATCTGCCAAATGTTCAAGGATGATTTGACTCTGGACAACCTTTCCCGCCCCCAGCTGGTGAGCATGTGCCGTTACATGAACCTGGGCACTCTGGGCAACGATGGCATGCTCCGTTACCAGGTTCGCCACCGCATGCGCCAGATCAAACGTGACGACCGTGCCATCTCCTTTGAGGGTATCGACAACCTGACCCCCGGTGAGGTCCAGACTGCCTGCGCTTCGCGTGGTATCCGCACCTATGGTGTTTCGCCGGCTCGCATGCGTGCTGATCTCCAGACTTGGCTCGACCTGCGTCTCAAAGATGGAGTTCCCTCGACCCTTTTGGTTCTCAGCAACGCCTACATGTACTCTGGTACCATGACCAGCCAGGTCGACGCTCTCATGAACGTCCTTTCCTCTATTCCCGAGGAGCTCTACCACGAGATTGAGCTCGAGGTCCACGACGCCGAGGGTGCTGCCACCAACAAGCAGCGTCTGGAGGTTTTGAAAGAGCAGCAGGATTTGATTGAGGATGAGGCCAAGCAGGATGAAGTCCACGAGACTACTGGTGTCGCGGCGCCCCGTGATACTGCCAACATTGACGAGAAGGAGGAGCGGTTGGCTGCCCAGCCCCAGGCACTGGCTGCCAAGCAGGCTGAAGAGGTTGTAGCTGCTGAGATTGAGGGCATAAAGGCTGTCAAGGGTGCTCAGGTTGCTGCTGCTGCTGCTGCTGCTGCTGTGAAGAAGAAGAACGAGTAAAACGAATGATTTTGAACATCTTCACTCACATTGTGCACAAACACATTCTTTTCCTGCACCGCACGACTTATCTTTTGGTACATTTTTTGGGGTTCTTTTTCTTCTTGTCATTGGGATTATTTGGTTTTTTTTTTTTTTTTTA
>MKGJ01000018.1:1085-44165 GCA_002018255.1 Bretziella fagacearum | reverse complement strand
GGGGGGAGAAAACGGGAAACAGGAGACGATAAGACGTTACCTTTGTTAAGAATTCTCTTTGCCTATAAATTCTCTCTCTCCTGCTTTGTTGGCTGTTTATTCTGTCATGGTCAATGACTACATCATTCCCCCGTCTCATTGTCTTTATTGACGAGACTGCTGGAGGTAGTTTTTCTTTTTTTTCTTTTTTTTCTTTCTTTTTTCACCTGTTATTTACTTTTTTTTTTTTTATCAATCTCTTCCTTTCCTTTTCATATCTATTATATTCTTTCTTTTTCCTTTCATTTTTCTTTGCTGTTACAATTCATCATCTTTACAAGACTCAAGACTATCTTTGATCGGACCAGACGATGCCCTATTTTTTATTATATATTATTAAGATTCTTTTTCGTGTTTTCTCGACATGTTTTGAGTATTAAATTCAAACCAAAAAAAAAAAAAAAACACGGAAAACATTAAGTTCTAGTCTTTCTTTCAATTTTCTTTCTTCTATCCATACGGTTTTGAGCGTTCAAGGTAGAGTTTCTCCTACTTCATTTGAAGGAGTCCCGGCGGGTGGGGATATTCGGTTGGGTTCATGTTTTGTTGGTTTACAGATGCCATGCCATACATGGCAATGGTCGGTTGAAGACTTTTGTTTAGCTTATTATTGATTGAATCATTGTAGTAGCACATTTAGAAAAGTGCGTGAATCATCCAGTAAAAGAATACGAATTCATGTATGTTGATATATGTTGGACAAGGCGTGAATGACCTAGTCTTGGTGATATAAGCAGCTGACGTTATGTAAAGTCACGTGCCATTTGCACCGCTTAGTAAGCGACACTTTTTAGGCAACAGGGAATAAGCTCTCTAGAGGGAAAGCTTTTAGTGGTTGGTTGCATCACGAGTTAAGCTGTTTTCAAGAGAATCCAAAAGGTAATGCTCATTCCCAATGTTCAAGGGAGATATAACATGGTAAAAGATTTCCAGTGTAGTTGTGTCTAAGTATGGAACCGTATACAGTCAAAGCTGTCGGGAAACCCCCACTAAATCGGCTGGCTGGTTGCATAAGCCGGGGGTGGGTGGCTTGAAGAAGGGAGAGGGAGATGCTGTAGAGATTGAGATTGAATAAAGGGAATATTGAACTTTATAATCATTACATAGTAATCATTACACAGTTGAGAAGAATATCTGTAAACATTTTCACTGGCGATGTCTTGGTATCTATTTTCTGTTTTCTTTTTCTGATAAAACTCGGCAAAATAAGTATAGTTGCAATTTAACCAGCCCTCACTTGGAAAAGCAGTTTCCCTAATCAAAAAAGTGCGGGCGTAATCGATACTGCGTCATAGCTTTTTGCTCATTTGGATCTCGGTCAATGTGCTTTTGACCTTTTAACATCATCAACCAACCAAACCCAAAGATCAACCTAAAGACCAGCCTAAAGATAACGTCAATTACTCACTGAATTCCTTTGGCTTATTCTAGTTATCGCGGCTTTTTCACTTTCAGATTCTTTGTGCTCTTGCGACGACAATTACATCTTCTTTCTTCACCAACCATCCTCTTCCTAAACGCTCTTCTCCAATCTCCGCCCCCATCGCATCATCTTACCCGCCACAATCAACAATGGACGCCGATTTCGACAACGTCACCTGGGATCAGGGCGGATCGGACTTTACGGCTAGTCGCCCATCGTCCTCGGGATCCTACGACTATAACGAAGAGGCTGTCGGAAGCTCTAGTACCACGCCACTTCCGTTGCATATGCATCATGTGAGCGGCGGCGGCGGCGGCCGTGAAATCGACGTCGGGAATGCTACTGGCGATAAACTGGTATGCTCCGTCTCTACTCCCATAAAGGAGCAGGACGGCACAAAGGATGCCTTTGTTTCTTATCTCATCACCACTACCGTAGGTTCCAAGCTGCCTGTCTACCTGACGACCGTCATTTTCTAACATTTTGTTTTCCACAGAGCGATTTCCCTTCCTTTCAGAAACCTGTTTCTTCCGTTCGCCGCCGCTTTACCGACTTCGTTTACCTTTATAAAGCACTAGTCAAAGAATACATGGCCACCGCTGTTCCCCCGCTCCCAGACAAACAGCGCATGGAATACGTCCGCGGCGACCGCTTTGGCGCCGAGTTTACCAACCGCCGCGCCAAATCTCTCGAACGGTTTCTCGTTCGAATCTCCCTCCACCCGAAACTCCGCCGTGCCAAGATCCTTCACACATTCCTTGAAAGCCCCGACTGGAACACGACTATGCGCCTGCGTAACCAGCGGAACTCTGTGTCTAGTGATAGCGGGAGTGGCCTTGGGGTTACTGCGGGCGGTGCAGCGGGGGTCTTTGATGCGTTTGCAGACACGGTGATTAATGCCTTTACAAAGGTGCACAAGCCCGACCAGAGGTTCATTGAGGTGCGCGATAAGGCGGATAAGTTGGATGAGGATTTGGCGAGCGTGGAGAAGGTGTTGGTGCGGGTGGTGCGTAGACTTGCAGATCTGGAGGCTGACCAGCATGACCTGGCAGAGCAGTTCCGTAAGCTGATTGCCATGGAGCCGGGGGTTGAGACAGAGGTTCGGGCTTTTGCGCGGACCTTGGATGAGACGGGGAAGGATCTGCATGTTATGCGGGAGACGACGGATGTTGATTATCTGGGGTCTGTCCGTGACATGGAAGCTTACTGTGCGGCGCTAAAGGGGCTCCTAAAGACACGCGAGCAGAAGCAGCTGGATTATGAACAGTTGACGGAGTATCTGGCCAAGAGTTCGGCGGAGCGGGAGTCGATGAGGGAAGGGGGCAATGGAGGGGTTGGCGGGGGTGCGGCGGCGTATGCGATGGGGATTACGGGGGCTATTCGATCGAGGATTGAGGATGCACGGGGGGTAGATCATGAGACGGCGCGTCGGGAGAGGTTGCGGAAGTTGGAGATGAGGATTGACATGTTGGGGTCGGAGGCGGAGAGTGCCAAGGGAACGGCGGAGTTGTTTAATGAGGAGGTTTTGAGGGAGGTGAAGGACTTTGAGAGGATTAAGAGGGTGGAGTTTAGGGAGCAGTTGTTGGGGCTTTGCGATGCGAATTTGGGGTATTATGATGGGGTGGCGGAGAAGTGGGAGAGGTTTGTTAGGGAGCAGGAGGGGAGGGTTTGATGACAAGGAAGAAAGGATAATGGTAGTAGTTATGGAACTTGATGTTAGCGTGATGAATTTTTTTTTTTTTCTTCTTTTCAACTNTTCTTTTTTTTTTCTTTTTTTTTTCTTTTTCTTTTTTGGTTGTATTGATGTGAGTATGTGAAGTACTCGACGCAGGCTTGATATAAAAGTTAGGAAGAGTGTAAATAATACAACAACAACAAACAAAGTCAGAAGTAGTAATCCGATATGG
Organism: Bretziella fagacearum; assembly: GCA_002018255.1. Lineage (NCBI taxonomy): Eukaryota > Fungi > Ascomycota > Sordariomycetes > Microascales > Ceratocystidaceae > Bretziella > Bretziella fagacearum. The sequence goes on along the minus strand of MKGJ01000018.1, from coordinate 40,796 downwards.
TCTAGGGGCTAGGATATCTCGCTCTCACCGAGAAGGCCGGGGTTCGATTCCCCGTATCGGAGTTTTGTGTGTCTTTTTCATGCGGTAGTATAATATTTTCTATTCTCCATTGAAATAGAAAGACGAAATGTAAAAAATCCAAATCTAAATGGGGTTCCGTCCATGTTCTTTTTGTTGCTTGTTGGTTGATCGTGTACAACGACCACCTAGCTTTGTGTCACGTCGGGAAATGGCCCAGAAAGAGACAAGAGAGCTGTGGGTAGTGTGGAAGAGGATGAATGATTTGATTCGTGGAGTTCAGACACAGCATAAAAAGTAAGGGCATTATCATTGCCTGTTTAATGCTATTATTGATATTTAGGCTCTACACAGGGAAGACTGTCTAACCGTTTCATATCTTTTTTATTCAGATGATAAGCATTGCGTAGATCTTGGGTCCTTGAAATCATCAATACGAGTTCTGGTAGGTTATATCAACATCTGATAAAACATAGAAGCTTTGGTCTAGTAATTTTATTAGTAACACCCATCTTTTACATTTGATTGGTTAACAACTAGGTTACACGGGAGATATCCTACAAGTTCCTGTTTTGTTCAGTCAGACACTGGCATTCTCGGTACAGACATAACCTGCCTATGAATATACTCCGCGTATTAGTTGACATGTCCCCAGAAAATAGCATATAAAACACTTACATAAGGACTGGGCCAAGTTAACTGGCCTTGGAATAGTGACAATGTTCTTACTTTTGATTCGACGGCTTCGAACTAGACTTGGTCTTACCTCCCTGCTGTTGACCCTTCTTTCTGGTGATCTTCTTTGAATCCACCTGCTCGTTGTTTGTATCAACCGGCACCAAAAAGTGATGAGGCGCACGTGGAGGGTCGTTCTTGATACGAGGCATAATGAAGGATTGTGATGGATATTGGATTGTATCTTGTATAAAGGTAAAAACAATCGTGTTTGCATTGGATCAAGAATGAGTTATCTTGGAACTTTTACTCGAGACATGGTCCCTTTTTATATATGCCAACTAGATACACAAAGCACCAAAACCAACTTTGAGCCCGCAACGCCACAACACTGAGAGGTGAGTTGAAAGTCTAAGAATACCCTGCCCCCCCCCAAGTAGTCAACGGGTAACGCTTCCTTCGAAACTGCTAGACAAACGCATATGGTCATAAGCTAAAGTCACTATTAACGTTCCCATAGTTATGCCTGTTGGCAAAGATACTCGTTTCACATGTCATGGTATTTATTCATGCCATTCTAAAACCCTTCCGCTGTCAAACCTTAGTTCCGCAGTTCCAACATGCACTCATAGTCCATGTAGTACAATGATCGACCTGTAACACAAACCCTTGAAATGATCTTATTCTTCTTTTACGCAACTAAACGAATGGCTATGCCATCATGTCCTTGTGTCATACACCAAGCCCTTTAGTTGCCATGATGCCCTTGAGGCTATGCACTGGTACCAAAATCAACACATACATTGCTAAAGGCCTGCTCCTATATCCACTTACTCTATTTGTCCTTCTGTTCAAGTCTATTCCCATTCTGTCTTCAGGCACCCTTCTGATGATGCAGAGATGGTCGTCATGTCTTCGTGGGTGTCACAAGAAAGCTCGTGGTAAAAGTACCCGGGACTCGCAAGAAGAGGGGTTTCATTGGATCGAGCATTTGTTGATCAGTTAGATCGCACAAACTTTTATCGGAAATTTAGTTTATTAATCCAAAATCAAAAAGTACAGCTCAAACTCCGGCTGATAATAAAAAGAAAAAAAAAACATACAACACCAGGGATTCCGATGTGGTCACCCACCATCGTACTAATCCGGCGCTCTGTAGCTTGACTATGGGGGAGCAGACGGGACCCCGTATTTTCCACAGACTATGGTCGTATGTTGTTGTTGTTGTTGTTGTATTATTTATTCTCTTCCTAACTATCTGCGGTCGGATTTTCGAGTCCAGACTCCCCGATTTCAACCCTGAGAAGACTGCTTTTTCTGACGCCGTTTTATGCCTGTCGGAGGGGGTCATTCCGGCCTCCGGGCCCGGTCACCGGTGGTGCCATAGGGCCTTTCTGACTGGGCGGACCCCTGACAGGGGAACCTATGGTCGTATGTGATAGGGGCTTGTGATGTCAAAATCCATAATGGAACTTAGCTACGACACTAATGGCAAATCTCCCATATTTGGCAGTGGAATGCATGAACGGCACGCACTGTGTATAGATACCATAATCAGTAGTACTTAACAGTGCCAACCCAATACCACGGATACTGTGTTTAAATATCGATTACTAAGCCGCAAACCCTCTATTCAAGTACACTTCCCTTTACATAATTTAATTGTTTGCATTATTTCAACAACAATAGGCAAGATGGCCGAGCGGTCTAAGGCGCTGTGTTCAGGTTTCATAAGAAGCTTCGCAGTGGAGCAATCCGCGCGAGTTCGAATCTCGTTCTTGTCAAAATTTCTTTTTGGCCCATCTGGTAATCAGGGTTACGGATAATCTTTAGCTATTAAGCACAAAACACGTGGCTGTGAAGTGGTCAGAAATCAGTAGAAGTGACTATAAAGTGCGATGATTTTTAAAAGCCCAATAAAAAACCTCAGAGTTCCTCCTGATCCAAGTCACGTGTACCAGACTTTTCCCGGCACATACTACCTCAGTAGTCAAAAGCCGTTTAGGGTTTGCAGCAAGTAAATGAGCCCGGGACCCACTTTCAACCTCTAGTCCTGATGTATCCCGATTAGGAAGGAGAAGGAGATGTTCAAAACAATATCTCTATAATTGTTTCTGAGGAAATAGAAGAATCAAAGAAGTAAATAATGCATGTAAAATCAGATTGAAATAAAATAAATAAATCTAATGATTGTATTAATATGAAAGTAAGCAGTCCTTTCAATCCCAACGTAACCTTGTGGCTCTTTAACGAGAATTATGCATGGACAACTCATTAATTTACATAGTTGGGTGGTTATAGGCGATATTTTGAGATATTTTCAATAGAGAAAATTGTCAGAAAAAGGGAAAACTAGTTGTTTCAGTAGTTGTAAGGCTGTGAATCTTACACACTATCTCAGGCCTCCGACATAAACCTCGACTATAGGCTGTGCTAAATTTTGTAGTGTTAGTTTCCCTAGTTTCAGAACATACAGAGGCGTTAAACATACCTCATTGGCATAAGAGGGTTCCTCTGGTTCTTCCTGGCGATTTGAACAGTCTCTGTGATGACCATCAATGAGGCTCTAATTGCAGTCATCACAACGTGGAGGGTCTGGAGTGGGGATCGGGATATAGTCTTTCCAGCAGTTTAGTGGTTCAGAAGGCTGAGGAATCATGATGAAAAAGAATTAAATTATACCAAAATAAAAAGTAGAGAGGGTGTATTTTGGAGATGTAGATATCAGACAGGACCCTTGGAAATCACACGGGCCGACTTGGGGATTTTATAGCCGTCTGTATAGTCTACGTCTAGAGTGACATCACCATGCTTCACAATCTATCGACCAATCGACCAACCCAAAGGTCTCTTTCATATACTTCAAATCCATAGTTTTATCAGATCTCTCCACAGTCTTCAACACGTTGTTCAACGACAGACGTCTAGCCAATAAATGTAATTTCAAATTCCAAAGCGGGGCTCGCAGACACATCATGCAGCCTACCTGCACGTTGACGCGCGAGAATAAACAGGAAAGGCTAGCCTGTAACTAGAAGAGATATTGATGACGCCAGTAGTGGTTCTGGGAATTTCGCATAATGTAGATGTTAGGTGGGATATGAAGACACGCCATTTTATGGCCGTGATATTTGAGGCCAGGGAGGGAATGGGTGGAGGGTGTATTATATAGGCGTGAGATCAGAGACTGTGGTAGGGAATGAATAGCATGAATTAATAGCAGAGGTTCTATTATACGTAATGGTAGATGTGTGTGTGTGATATGATGTAGATGGGTGTCTGTTGATGATATTGGTGCCCAGGAAAGTAATGTAAACAGTTTGATTAAGATCTCGGTTAAACAGCACGAACTAGGACATTATATGAAGATAGATTTGGGACTAACCGTTTTTGTTTTGTTATAGTTACTTTGATATATATATTTACAGGTAGACAGTATTGAATTTGTCTTGTGTTTTCTTTGTTAAAGGCTCCATGGTTGTTGACTGGTGATACGATGTTTACAATTTATAATAAATTCAAAAGGACTGTCAGTCATTTTGACTTGATCGGTTATAGCCGAAACATTAAATATTGACATTTAATCTCTAATAATTAACCTACACGACCACCCAAAATACCTCTAACCGAACCATACACGCAGTCTATAATCCCATACACGAACTGCACGAACCCCGCTCTTTGTTGAAATTTAAAATCACATTATTGGATGCTAGTCTCATCGGATGAACGGAAATGGGTGAGGGCTCTATTAATGTTGATTTGGTAAAGATAGGGTACTTGCGGGGGGGGCCGAGGTTAGTGAGTTGGTGCTATTATAATACTCTATTTTATTGTGTTAAAGCCGAGAGGTCGATGATGTGGCTACGCACTTGAGTTTGCCTAGGCATAGGTTTATCCAATATAATCTAAACAACTCCCAAACCACCATCCCCCTCCCACCCCCCTTCCATCGTCACTACCCGCGATACCCACCATTTAAACATCCCCCATCATCTTATTTTAGTCTACCTGGGCACCATATATTGCTACCCAACAACATCCTCAAGAAAACCCCACTGAAATATCAAATAAAAATAAATAAATCATAATCCAAAAGGACTAAACAAAACTGACTCCAAAAACAAACTATACAGATTAACCAATAGGCTAATTACCCTCGTACCCCCCTCCCCCAAGATACCCCAAAGCATATCCCCTCTTTTACTGTCAACCTCTCCTACCTAATATCCCCCCTCATAAATCTCATCCTCCTCACCATCATAACTCCTCAAACTCCTTCCATCCGGCCCATACCTCAACCTCTCCGCCTCCTCCTGTGCCCTCCTCTCCTCCCTTTCCCTCTCCTTCTCCCCATTCCTCCTCTTAAAACTCAACAACCTCTTAAACGCACTAGGTCTCGCTGTAACCGGCGGCCTCGACACTTCCCGCTCCCACTCCCGCTCTTGCTGTCTTTCTCTTTCCCTCGACTGTTCCCCACCATTTTCATACTCTGGACTTCTCTCCTCCACCGTATTCCGCTCATCCACATACCCGCGCTCCCGTTCCTGTTCCCGTTCCGCTTCCTCTAGTGCCCGCTCATCTTCTTCACTAAAGAAGAGTCTCGGAACAAGCACCCGATAAGGCACAGTCCGGCCCATAGGATCCTTGGCATCAATCTCCATATGCAAGCAAATATCCAATGCTCCTTCCAAATCAACCTCGTAGACTGCCGCATTTTTCCGCTGTTTCGCCGTCATAGTCGTAGGCGACCGCTTAAACGGCTTCACAACAGCGGCATCCACCGGCACAGAAGTCGCCACCTGCATTGGGCGCGCAGTAAACGCCGCTTCATCTCCAGGTGAAAATTCCATACTGGCGGCCGCCGGGTGTCTATCTTCATAAGCAGCAGCAGCACCACCTCGGAGATTTGCATGCGGGCTGCGGCTAGAGGGGGGACGCTTATCATCCGCCGCAGAGTCGTAGTCTTCGTCGTCATCGTAGTCAGTGTAGTCGTCATACGGGTCTACAGTGTTGGTGTACATTGACGGCGGCTCTGGGTTGGTGCGACCACCACGTGAAGGTTGTTGGGCTGCCGAGTAGCCACGAGCATCACTGTAGTCATCATCTCTATCTCTATCTCTGTCCCTGCCACTGCCACTGCCACTGCCACTGCCACTGCCACTGCCACTGCCACTGCTGCGGTAAGGCTGGATAAGAGGAGACTCAGATCTGACCGTACTCTCTGCTGGAGGCCGAGGAGCTGACCGGCCACTAGGTCCCTGCAGAGAAGACTGAGACGAAAAGAGAGAACTCTGCTGGAGACCGCGATGGGCTGGGGCTGGGGCAGGGGCAGAAACACCAGTCATCAACGTCCCAGCTTGCGAATAGTTGTCCCGCGGGTAATCCCTAGACTCAGCTCGCGAATACCCCCTGGAATCAACCCGAGAGTAATCTTGCGTGTCAGCCTGTGAATAAGCCCGGGAATCGGCTCTCCAGTAATCCCTTGAATCAGCACGTGAATAATCCCGCGTGTCAGCTCGGCTATAGTCCCCATCTCTGGCCATGGACTCCTCATCGCCTAATTCAGTCTGAGGACCCAACAAAGAAGGCCCAGTCTGAGCCAGTGCATCAGAGTAGCCAGCTGGCGAATAAACCTGCATTTGAGCCTCTGTAAGACTCCGCTGTGGTACATCCCGCTCATACCTCCCATCACGCTGGTCTCCACCATAAGCACGGTGTCTTTCACGCTCGGCAATTGACGACTCGTACTCATCCTCCTCAGAATCATCATCAGAATACTCGTAATCCTGGTATCTCTTCTGGTCATCACGTTCCCGACGCTCATCCTTTTTCCAACCACCAAAGCCAAGCATGCGCGACAAACTAAGAGACCGCTTGGGCTTCTTCGTAGCGGCCGCCGCATTGGCATTTGAGTTAGCCACAAGCTCATGCAACTCAGCATCAACCGGCGCTACATCCCTTCCACGGTTACTTTGCTGTGACAGACTGCGGAAAATACCTCCGGTACGACCAGTGGTAGTGATTGGCGGTCTGGAAACAACATCACGGCATCCACGTGACATGGTAATTGTGGTTGTAGTAGATGGAAGACCATTGACTTCACCTGTAGCAACTCCTCCTCCTCCTCCTTCATGAGCAGTACTCTCAATGTTTCTTTGAGTCGTGACATCGGCTTGCGAAACCGACTTACGACGATACGGCATCGCGTTTGAAAGCCGTCTAAGAATCGAACCCTTGCGCTGATTCTGCGGTTGCTGCTGAGCATTGACTCTTGCCTCGGGAGACGGAACTGGAGTAGAAGACGGCGTTGAACCGGGTGCCCACGGACGAATAGAGCACCAGTTGCGACGGGGCAGCAGATGCTTGTTGTTTCGCGGAGTACCATCAACATCGTGAGTGAAAATGGGAATCATGCTTTCATCAGTTTCCTTGTCAAAGTGATGAACCTTGTTGCGCTTGTTGAGCACATCTGCCAACAAATTGGGCGGCGGCGCATTGACAATGGCCGAAGAAATAACGTTTGGCATGTATCGAAAATCCTTGTGCTTGGGAATCTTGAACTTGGGGTTTGAATAGAACTGGCCAATACCACCAAGGTGTACATCACCACTGAGAATCGTGACGCGAACTGACTTGATCATAGCAACGTCCTGAAGCTGTTCAATGACCTCGCGACGCTCAGCCTTGTGATTCTTTGCCGTCCAATGATCGTTCAAATCGTCCAAAACTTCGACACCACCGTCAATCTTGTTGAGCAAGCCAGCAAACTTCTTCGTACGACCAAGAGCCTTGACCGGATCCATGATACGAGATGTCAAAATGTTCTCCAGCCAAACCATGCGCGGGTACGCAATGGGAACACCAAGAAGCACCAACAAGTGCTTGATCTCACCAGCCTTGACATCACGGTAGCAACGGTCCATGATTCGTTCCCACGTATCTTCACTAATCACATCAAACTCAGTACGCTCAGTACGTCCGTCAATTGCCAAGAGAGCAACATCAGATCCAAGATCTACAAGCAATGAACGACTGAGCTCACCAATACAAGGACCCGGCTTGGAACCCAGAATCCAGCTTGGCTCAGTCTCCTCAGTCTCATCTGCAATGCTCTGATGCTGGAAAAGTAGGTAGTACTTGAAGGCGACAGCACCGAGGCCACAAAACACAGGCGAGTTCATCGCATGTTTGGGATAGGAGCCATAGCCATCAATGATGTCATGATCATCCAGCATATTCACCATCGGGATTTGCGAATTAGCGAGACCAAAAAGACCCTGTGAATACCACATGCAATAACGCTCCAAGTAGAATGACTCAAGCTCATTCTGCATATCACGATTAAAAGGAGCATTATGCTTATGCAGAGGATTCTTAACAGCCAACCACTGCTCAAACAACTTGCACTCCTTAGAGACAACATCGCAGTACAGCTGGTCGCCACCACCAATCATTACATGGAACGGCTTGGCCTGGTGTTCACACATGACATCACGCCACATGGGGTCCGGACCGCAAAAGTCATCAGGGTTAACGCTAGTACTGAAGCCATTGCAGCTGTAGAACATAATGTTCATGGCCGTACCCTTGGCCGGAACCCAAAAACCAGTGGCAGGTCCGCGGTTGATGCGGTAAGCAATGCGCTGGTCCGTCTCTTTGAGCTCAACCTCAATGTTAAACCGCCAGAATGTGAGGCCACGCTCGGCGTGAAGGCGGAAACCACGCACTTCCTTGTACTTACCCAGTGATTCGCCATCAACCTCAATTGCTTTGCGGCGTGCGTGGAATGAACCAGGGATCTCAGTGATGCCCTCCGCTCCATCGCGAAGAGTACGGCTAGTTTCAAATAGGCCATACTCAGTCTCGTCACGAGACAAGTCCTTGGCGCTATCAACTTGCGACACCGGCCGTACGTAAAGCGTCTCACCACGACGGCCCACTTTGGGATGCGCTGCGATGGGATCCACTCGGTTGTAAGGGCCCTTCTTGTCAGGATTCGTATCCAAAGGTTGGGATAACTCAATGGGTTGAACGAAGAAACGCAAAGTAGGTGCAATCTCATAGGACGATTCCTCGTCTTGTGTGACAATCATCACGGTACCGCGCCAGTATTCGCGATCCCGAGCATGACTCGTAGGCGCTTGGGTGTTGCGAAAACGGTTCGGTAACCGCTCTTTGCGAATACCAGTGTAGCGCAGAAGAGGGCCACACTTGAGATACAACTGAGGGCGGAACTTTGTCGGAGCTAAAAATAAAAAAATAAAAAAAATAAAAAAAATAAAAAAAAACTAATCAGCAACCAAATCTTTGGCTAAGGAGTAATCACAGTTTTGTCCACTGACACTTACCATCTTTTCTATCAACGTACTCGCCATCAAATGCCTCTGCCTTACGCGGCCGAGAGGAAAGGCTTCCACGGCGACGACTAGCCTCGGCTACAGCAACTGCAACTGCAGGGTCGACCTCTGGCTTCGGCGTAACAGCAGGAGTATGAGGAGGAGGAACGATAACCTTCTTGCCATCGCCCCACCATGCAGTAGTCTGCAAAGGGTCAGCCACAGCCGGCTCGCTTCCGGGTTGTTGATTCTGCTCCAGTTGCTTCAACTTCAACTTTTGCTGTTGCTCTTGCTCATGGGTGTGGCTTAGATCCAACAAGGAACCACTTAGAGTGCCAACAGTCCCCTTCCGCCACTCATCCAGGAACTTGGGTGGATCATACAGCCCAGCTCCAGGCTTGAGTTCATCTGTGCCGCCATAAATAAAGTTGGACACACGATGATGGTGTTGTTCACGTTCACGCTCTTGTTGTTTTTGTTTGAGAACAGATCTGGGAGCTGGATCTTCCTGGGAATCGTCGCTAGCATAACCCGCTTGCTCCAATTGTGTCATGATCTCATCCACTTCAGGGTCTTCAGGCAGCACCAAGTCATGCGCCGCCTCGTTGTGCTTGATTGGAGAAGCATTTTGTGACGACTTGGGATCGCGAGAGCTCATATGACGCGAGAGCGCATCTGCTGACTGTCGAATAGCAACGTCATGGGCCTCTTGGCTTGCACTAGCCGCCGCCGCTGCCTTTTGTGCCTCATACTTCTCAGCCTCCACCCGAAGCCGGTAGAACGGATCATTGGGTGGGTCCTTGTGAAGTTTGTTGCTATTTCTTCTCGACAGAGAGAAACTGAATGACGATGAGCGCTTGGGTGGCAGAGGCGGTTGGTGAGGATTCATCAAGATTGGGTCTGGTACAAATGGAGCATCAGTAGACGGCATGTACGGCTCTGAGTTATAGACTGAGCCCGGAACCTCATTCTGGTCAGTCGGGTACACGACCGGTGCAGCGGAACGGTCAAGTTCTCGATCCTGTGGGTGATACAATGCCTGTGGAATGGTGGGCTGAGAAGCAGTCATGTCAATAGGTTCGGGTGACATATGACACTGTGTACTCCGCGAACCTGATCGGTCCATCGTGCCATCCATAGTTGCAGAGACTCTGCGGTCACGAGAGCTAGCGTTGCGCGATGGCCCAGTAGCCGTGCTTGCTGCACGGCGCATTCCTTCCGGAACTGCCATCTCGCCATGAACGGAGGGTCTATGTTTGTGAGACCCTGCATTGTCGGCTGGATTCTGTGCACCAACGGGAGGAGTCGACCGTGGAATGTTGGAGGGGTCTTGCGCTAATGGACTGCGGTGGATGGGCTGAGACTGGGCCGGAGTCGCAGTCGTCGATGGAGCTCTGTTGGCGACCGGTGACGTTTTCATACGTGCAGAATCCGACACAGACACCGCCCTAAGTGGCGTGGGCGTGGGCATGGGCGTGGGCGTGTCTCGGGGGGTATTCGACGCTGGCGAAGCATATCCACCAACCGTGACGATACGTGAGCTAGTGTTGGGTCCCGGTGCTGGGCTCTGTGTCGGTGTGGGAGTCTCCCGGGCTAGATGGATCTTGTCGATTTCGAGGTTAGAACGTTCCCGAGCGCGGCGCTCAGCAGCCTCAACTCGGGCGCGCTTCTCCTCTTTTGTCATGCTGTCGAGCGTCAGCTCAAGCTTTTGGAGGGGAGACTGGGAGTCGGCGAACTTTCTACGATTGCGCGGTACAGCAGCAGTGCTAGACCGGCGCTTGCTTTCTGGGGATTGCGCCGGGGAGTTGACCACAACTTTGCGGGCCGCTCTAGTAGCAACATCCCGAACAGACATGGCGGGTGCAGGAGACTGTCCAGCCTGAGAGTGATAGTCTTGGATCTCAGCTGCGCTATGTAAACGGGGCGTCTGCATATTTTGGCGCGGGTAAGGAATTTCTATAGCCCCAACCACAGAGCCAATCTCAGAGGCAACCGGCATAGGCGAGAAGGCTCTTGACGAAGGTATAGGTGAGTGCACAGCCCGTCCTACTGGTTTCGGGATCGGGGACGTCGGAATTGAGGCGGGTATGGGGATCTGAGCTGGCGGGGGCGGGGAGTGAATCGGCGAACGGATTGGTGAGGCAATCGGAGAGTAGTAGTCTCTAGTAGCAGGAGCAGCCTGAGCGGGATGGCCATAAGCAAGCGGTTGATCAGGGTATCCGCCTTGATCGCGAATCCTGTCTCTAGTACGGGTACGGGCCGTTGTGAGCGGCGTGGGCGAAGGTAGCGCATAGCCACTGTTGGGAGTACTATTGCTGGCGACAGTTCCCCATGTCTTATGACTAGTGGGAATAAGTGGAGAAACATCGCCGGCGCTTTGCGCTTGAGCAGCCTCGCTGGCACGTTTCCCACGACGCTGGCGCCTGCGCTCCGCAGCTTCAGCATCTTCCGCAGCGGCATCCGGTGTCTGTGGTCTCTGCTGATTGCGGTGAGTTTGCGGACGGGCAGCATCGACATGCTCCTGCTCAGCCAAGGACTGTGACTGGGTCAATGGCGGACGAGGGGCAAGCGGCTGTTGAAAAGTGGTTGAAGTGGGGGATTGTCCATGGTTTGACTGGTAGGAAACCTCGGTGCCCATGTCCAGCTCAGAAATCTGGCTGATAGTTGATTGGCGACCGGAGCGGGCATGGAGACGCTGGGCCGGGGGCATATCGTAGGCATTCATGGAGTCATCGGGGTAGGTGTGGCCGTCATCTTCGTAGCCGGCGTGGAATGAGTCGTTGGTTAGCTCACTTGGTCGTTGTTGCTTTGCCTTGGATGGTGGCAACTCGCCCCAGTAGGGCGTTGTAGAGCTCATGACGAGCTGTTTATAGTAGTACAAAAAAAAACGCAGCAAAAAAGTCTATATCAAAGAAAGCAATAATTTTGATAGTGAAATTCAAGAAAGAATGAAGCACATGGAGGGGTATCGCGAGTGTTGAGTGCAAACAAGACTCTCAGGAGTCACCGCCGAAGCTGGTTTTTTTTTTAAAAAAAAAAGCTCAAGTTGAAAAGTTGATGGCGGGAAGCTTCTGAAGCTCTTAAAGCTTGGGCTTGGATGTTGAAGAAAAAATGATAATTGATAGAAGAACAATGGGCTTTGTTTAGGCAAAGGATGTACGTGCCCAGTGGGAACTTGGTTAAACCCGAAGAAAGAAAGAAAAATAAAAAAAATTAGAGCAGGCAAAGCTAAAGAATGCTTCTAAAACGTGGTAATCGGCATATATTGATGGGAATTTTCTTGATGGATTTGTTCTCTAAAGATGGGAAACGTGAAACGTGTGAAATTGAAGATTTGAATTGAAGATTTGAAATGAAGAAAAGAATTTTCACCTTCAGCCTCGTGCTCATGAAGAAATTACTACGGCGGCGTAGTCGTAGACAATCTCGGGAAGGTACCCCAAAACCGAATTGGAGCAGTTACCGCTTTTATAGCAAAGAACACGAACTTACGGCTTCCACAAGTGGTCGGGCAAACTCAAGATAGGCGAGAACTGCTTACAAGCACCAAACGTCCAATCGCAAGCCCAGCCAACGATTTTTCTTTAGCTTGATGATGGTATAATAAAATAAAAAGTGTTGAGGCTGGTTGGGTAACAGCGGCTTTGGGCTTAATGCAGGCTGCCGGTTGGTTGGCAGACTTTTGAGGCCCGAGTGTTGTCCGGCTTTACAACTGTGTGCTGTGCTCTCACTATGTGACGAGGTTCTTTAGATATTAGACCCAGCCGGAGGGAAATTTCACACACAAAGTGGGATGGATGGGAAGGGATATGAGATGAGGTTCTTGGACTAGCTGGCCGCGAGAGTTCCAGGGCTATCGATGCAGATTATTGACGACGTGCAGGTCAATGGTCAAGCGAGAGCATAAGCGAACCCTTCCTTGGCTTTGGATTAAACTCTAGATATCTTGCATATTGACAATCTAGGTATTCACCATACTCAGAGATTGATTAGTCTGTTAAAGGTAAAGATCAACATTACTTTTTGGCTCAGTTTCTTGGTGGAGTTAACAGAGATCATCCTTGATCCGTTCAACCCCCCTCTAACAGCGCCATCAAATCAAAAAATCAAGACATGCAGAGCTGTTGTGACTCCCGGAACAAATCCTCTTCTTGTATTCGTCCATTTCCCGTTTCGAAAATAACCCGAATCACGGCCTTTTCACCCCAAAATAGTGTGGGGGCAATCAAAAGGCTACGATATCAATGAGTTGATGCAGGAGGTTGATAGTAATGGCCTACCCGCCAGACGCCTCATACTGGGTATGGAACCGGAAGCTCGTATCTGTGATCGCGGGAGGAATCCAATGGTGCCATGGCGTGTTACCATAGTGTGACTGAGGAATAATAAGACTTCTAGGTCCGTCTAACTAGGAGTGCTTAACGAGACTTTCTTTCCTTTTAATCACGATGCCAGGGTATAAAGATAGTACCAATAAAAGAGATACCATACAGCAGTTCAAGTGTGCAAGTCTCTAAATGAGTGATGATACATACACCTCCCATTTATAGAGTGTGTGCCACACCAGTTTGATATGATGATTGCTTCCCGAGGCAATGTCAGCCAAGACTGAAGAATGGATATGGAATGTGTTATTAAGTACAAGACAACAACAGATTTGGCTTCAATATGTGTTAGGCTGTGCCTTGTAGCTATGTTTGTCCCATATTTGGTATCTAATTTAAGCAATCAAGATTGTATACAAGTCTGCATAATAGATAGGGTTTTACATAGGATAAACCCAAATCACGTGACTATATATTCACTGCCAAACCGGGAAGCATTCTATGAATAGCCAAGCGACAACAGGGCAACCATGGCGGTCCAGAACAAGACATCAATAAAAAGGGACTTTTCAGTATTGAACAAACAAACTCAAGATAGCTGTATGAATAAAAACCTCTGAATAAAGTCTTTACTCGAGGATCAACAAACAATCCTTGTGGTGTTGACGTTTTATGCGTGGGCGTGCTGGGTTTCAAAGTATCAGGCCAGCTGGTGTATAATTACAGTGGATACAGCACTATAACTCCCCTGTAAACCAGAGACCTAGGATCCATGATATCTTGGGTCAAACTTCACATGACTAGAAATAGGCTGCCTTTATTGACTATCAGTCTAAGACTTTTTGAATGAAAGAAACTTGCATCTTTTCATAAGAAATACATTTTCCATTTTTGTTCAATTTTCTCTCATAATTTTCTTGCAATTATTCGCTATATTTTGCTATCATCACTGGCGCCTTCTTGATTGATTATCGTATCTCGCACTGGTCAATACTTTGGATCCGATTTCTCTCAGCTTTTTGTTTGTGTTTTCTCTTCTCAATTCGTCCACACAAAACTTGTTTTCTTTTTTCCGCTTTCAGTTCAAAGAGAAAAAAACCATCTACATTTGGTATTCATTGGACCATCATTTTTTTAATTCTAATTATCGGCATAGAACCAACCGTCTGTCATTTATGCAGTAGAGCTACTAAAATAAGCAACGCATCGTGTCGTCACTGGCCAATTGTTTGTAGCCTATATTCCTCTTCTCCCCCCTCCCCATCACGATAACAACTCTACATGAGTTAGAAAGACCAAGGATTGTCTCAATTTTATCTCGGTATGTCCTCCCGTTCTCCCTCTGCCACCTCCCCGTCTTCCCTCCGCCCCCCCAATTTCACTACTTTTGAGAGGGGGGGGGCTCTTGCGACAAGTAATCTGGCATATCCCTCACCCGCAAAAAGTAAATCGCCCGCCAGGAGAAATGCGACTATAGGACCCTGGGATGCCAATCTTACATACAAGCATACACATCATTGCTCCGCCATCTCTCGTTGAATCCCGTCGTTGATAGTATATAGCTATACCCTATACCCTGGTCTGAAGACAAAGGCTTGGTCTGCGCTTTTCCGTGTTTGTTTCGGCTCTGAAGAACACAGTGACTGACTTTCATTCCTGTCTTCGTAGCTCCTTCTTTGGTGACGAATCGCCAACACAAAACAACCAAACACACACACACACACACACACACGCACTTTGCGAGTTGCTGCCTTGAGAGAGAGTTTTCCCTGGAACCGGAACTAGACAATAAGCACTCTTTTTCCTCCTCTTCTGCATCGTCTCCAGTGCACTGGTGCACTTAAAGCAGTCCTCGACCCTGCATCTGCAAAGTATCACTAGCTTTATTCAATCAATCTCATTTCTTGGCTCCGTCTCGCCTACATATCTCGATACTAATAGCTTGGAATCCCACGACCACAATCACACTTGTTACAAACCCAAGAACACGACGACGACGACGACGACGACGACGACGACGACGACCGACGACGACGACCGACCATACTTGACAAGACATATCTTGCCGTGCTGATATTGCGCCCAATCGGTTGTATTTTTTTCTAAAAATACCAAACTAACCCATAAAAATAAACCCACCATGAGATCCACGACTCTGGTTAGTCTCGCTGCTGGCCTGGTGCCAGCTGTCATGGCTGGATCCTCATCCACCAATGTCCCAGATATCGATCTGGAAACCGGCGACCATTACGTTCTCAACCTTCGCTCAAAAGTTGACCCTAACGAGGTTGCTGTCAAACTTGGTCTCCGCTACAATGGGCAGCTTGGCGCTCTCGACAACCTCCACGTTTTCGCCGGCGACAAGACTGAGCGAGACATTGCGGCAGAGGCCATCGAATTCAGCCGGCGCCGCAAGAGATCGCTGGGTGAGACTGATGTTTTAGACAGCGTGCGATTCACCCAGAAACAACAACATAAACCCAAGCTCCAGAAGCGCATCATTCCGCCGCGGCCAGAGGGTTATGTTGCCCGTCGTGCGCCCGATTTTGGCCTCAGAGATGACAATATAATCACGCAACAAAACAGCCTGATCGAGAAACTGGAAATCAAGGACCCAATCTTCCGGGATCAGTGGCATCTGTTCAACGTCAAACAAGGCGGTCATGATGTCAATGTCACGGGTTTGTGGCTGGAAGGAATTACTGGTAACGGAACAATCGTTGCTATGGTCGACGACGGCCTTGACATGTACAGCGACGACCTAAAGAACAACTACTACGCTGATGGTTCTTATGACTTCAACGACCGGAACCCTGAGCCTAAACCCCGCTTGCCTGACGACCACCACGGCACCCGCTGTG
Source organism: Bretziella fagacearum (assembly GCA_002018255.1). Taxonomy (NCBI): domain Eukaryota; kingdom Fungi; phylum Ascomycota; class Sordariomycetes; order Microascales; family Ceratocystidaceae; genus Bretziella; species Bretziella fagacearum. The sequence goes on along the minus strand of MKGJ01000018.1, from coordinate 24,578 downwards.
CTGGTGAAATTGCTGCCGGCCGCAACGACGCCTGTGGTCTTGGTGTCGCCTACGACTCCCGTATTTCTGGTCTTCGCATCCTTGGTAATCTGATCACCGATGCAGATGAGGCCGTCGCTATGACATACGACTTTGAGCACAACCAGATCTACTCGTGCTCGTGGGGCCCGGCTGACGATGGACGTACAATGGAGGCGCCTGGCATTTTGATTCGCCAAGCAATGCTCAAGGGTATCCAGGATGGCCGTAATGGCCTAGGCTCGGTTTACGTGTTTGCTAGTGGGAACGGCGCTGCTAGTGACGATAACTGCAACTTTGATGGCTACACCAATTCCATCTATAGCATCACTGTTGGCGCCGTGGATCACAACGGTGATCACCCTTATTATTCGGAGAAGTGCTCTGCCAACATGGTTGTGACTTACTCGAGTGGTGGTGGTGATGCCATTGTAAGTTTGATACTCCTCTCCCCCCAAGTATTAGTGTGATTATTAACAATTCATTTGTAGCATACGACTGATGTCGGTACCAACAACTGCTACGGCGGTCATGGTGGTACCTCAGCTGCCGCTCCTCTGGCAGCCGGTATCTTTGCCCTGGTCCTGCAGGTGCGTCCTGATTTGACCTGGAGAGATATGCAATGGCTTGTTATGAATACGGCTGTCCAGATTCACACCGATGTTGAAAACGAGTGGCAAACGACCTCCATTGGTCGCAAGTTCAGTCATACATATGGCTATGGAAAGCTGGATTCGTATGCCATTGTCAAGGCTGCCGAGAAGTGGGAAAAGGTCAAGCCGCAGTCGTGGTTTTATTCTCCCTGGCAGCACGTGAATAAGGATATTCCTCAAGGTAACGAGGGTCTTGTTAGCGAGTTTGAGGTGACGGAGCAAATGCTAAAGGACGCCAACCTGGAAACCCTCGAGCACGTGACCGTAACCATGAATGTTAAGCATGGCCGTCGTGGTGACCTCGGTGCTGATTTGATCAGTCCCAGTGGCGTTGTCAGCCACATCAGCACGGCTCGTCGTCTGGATGCCTCGACTCTGGGCTACAACGACTGGACCTTTATGAGTGTAGCTCATTGGGGAGAGACGGGTATCGGCAAGTGGAAGGTTGTTCTCAAGGATACTAATGTCAACGACAAGACTGGCCAGTGGATTGACTGGCACTTGAAGCTGTGGGGTGAGTCAATTGAGGCCGACAAGGCAGTCAAGTTGCCCATGCCTACCGAGGACGATGACAAGGATCACGAAAAGATTATGACGCAATCTGCTGCTGTTTCGACCGCTACTATTGCGGCTCCACCTACATCTACCGAAGTTGTCCCTACTACGGTCCCTTCGGATCATCCAGACCGTCCTACAAAGCCCACTGGTGGCTCATCGATTCCCGTCGCCACCTCTGCTGCCCCGGCCTCCTCATCGACCGAGGGCTCGTCGTGGGTCAACTGGCTTCCGTCATTTGGCAGCAGCGCGCGTGTTTGGATTATTGGTGCCTCTGCGCTTATTGCCTCTTTCTGCGTTGGCCTGGGCATTTACCTTTTCCTTGCTCGCCGTAAGCGTATTGCCAACGATAGCCGTAGCGGCTACGAATTTGAGCCTTTGCAGGCTGCAGAGAATGGTGTTGAGAAGGGTGCTGGTGGTGCCGCCGGAAGAACTCGCGGTGGTGAGTTGTATGATGCGTTTGCGGGTGGTAGTGATGATGAAGATGAGGACTTTGCGGGATACAGGGATGCGCCGAGACCGGAGCAGAAGGAGAGGGAACTCCACACCATTGGCGATAATGAGGACGGGGATGAAGAGGAAGAGGGGGGGAGTGGGAGTGGGGGTAGCTCTGATCGGGATGGATTGTTAAGATCGGCGTAGAGAAAGGTATCATAGACGAAGAAGAGATCTTGCATTGTTATAGAGACTTTGTTTTTTGGTAAGCATTTTGTGGTTTTAATAATGTATGACAAGTTTGTGTTTAGTGATTGTAAAAGTCTTGGGGTATGAAATACATAGGGTTATGAGCTTAGTCAGCAGTATAAATCACAGTATATCTGACTCACTAAACACACGGTACATTTATAGGTATTAACAGCTGTGTACAAAGTGCGCATATTAAATCTGCACATGCTACTGGTAAATCCTCTCTTCACCTGGTCATTTCCAGACTTTGTCGAGACCATCCTCCATATACGACCATAGCTTGTAGAAATCACGGGATCCCGTCCGCTCTCCCATAGTTAAGCTACAAAGCGCTGGACTGGTAGTGTCGTTGGTGACGACACGTGAATCCCCAGTGTTGTATGTTTTTTTGGGGGATTTTTTTATTGGGGGGGGGGGGTTGACACTACAAAAGGAAAGCCAATGTTTGTTTATTAATCAAAAGAATAGAATACCAACATGCAAAAGTACAATGAAAAGACAGAATTCCAACAAACAAAATAAAAGGAACAAATCCAACGATAACATCGACAAGAAAAACCATACAAATAGCCTGTCCTCTTGACAGACCCCCTCCCTAATAAAATCTATCTATCCCAAAGAATCCCTCCAAATAATTAACCATCCCATGACCTCCCCTTTGCTGCTGTCCCATCCCCTGTCCATCCACTCTAACCCCCGCTCCCGCTCCCGCTCCCGCTCCCGCCCTCGCTCCCATCCCCATCCTCACCTTCGACGAACGCTCACTCGCCGCCGCCGCCTTCTTCTCCTTCTTGGCCCACCGCAACCCACACGCGTTACACAAAGTCTTGGGCCCCAGGGGACCCTTTCGCCACTCGGGGGAGTCGACGCGTCCTGGAATGAGTTAGTTGAGTGAATGAGTGGATGTCTCTTGATGTCTTTGGGGGGGGGCAAAAGATTGGGAGAATAGGAGAATATCAGGAATGGAGGGGTAACTTGCTACAGTCGCTACATTGGTAGGCTTCAGCGTGCTTTGAGCGCTTCTTCCTGTCTTGGCTCGAAGTTTGTTTGTAGGGGGAGTTTGGGAGGCCGGGGATTCTGCTGAAGGGGTAGGCCATTGAGTCGGTGGGGGTCAGAGTTGGGTTGCGGAGGTAGGCGCTTTGTCGGCCGAGGCTGATGCCAGATGAGATTTCATGATCTGCGTAGTTGAGAGCCGTGAAGTAGTTGATCATTTCGTGAATGGACATGGCTAGGAGTTAATAGTGTGTTTAGTTATGGATGAAGTTTGGGAGGGAGGGCGGGTTTGATATAGGCTAACTCACTTTCAGTGCTTCTCGGCAGATTTGCAAACTGGTTGCCAGTGCTTTCTGCCGACAAGCCAAACATGCCTCCGTCTTGAGAGTTTCTTCTTAATCCTTGAATTTGTCCTCGTAAGCAGTCGTTCTCGGCCTTGTGCTCAATGAATGAATCCATCAACTGACTTTCCTCGCTTTGCACAGTCATAGCTGACAACACCAACACTGCGCCGATTCCTCCACCGTTGTGCTGCCGACTATAAACCTGTTGTCCATCTCCGTAATGACCTGGCTCAGATTGTGATACCCCGCACATTTCTCTTCCAGTTGTCATAACTTCAGTGATGCTTTGATTTTGGAGGTTTCCCCTCAGTTCAAAGGTCAGCCATGGGCCATCCTTGTGCTGCAGGCGGACGTAGGCTGACATGTTAGCACCAGTATGGAAGGTGTCCTGGAATTCGTACTCGAACTCATTAATGTCATCGGGGTGTAGAATGGTGATGATGGAAGCACCCAAAAGTGTCTCAGGGGCATATCCCAAAATATGCGCAACGGACGGAGAAATGAAGATAATCTTCCGGTCTGGAGTGACCATAAGCGACAGTTCTGGGAGGGCTGAGAACAGCTGAGGAGGGAAGCCCTTGCGGCGAAAGAGTCGCTGGACCACAGGGACTGAGACACCAGTTATGGGCTGTGGAGGTGGCTGTTGATAGACATGCGGGGCTGCGGCGGATGGCGGAATGTACGAGCTTTGCGTGAGGGCAAAGTTGGAGGCTACCGGGGGGCTAGAAGTGGGGTTGTTGCTGCTGCTGTTGTTGTTGTTGTTGTTGTTGTTGTTGGAATAGAAGTCTAGGCCAAAGGAGGGGGAAGAAGCAGACGTGAACTGTTGAAGGAGAGCATCAACATCTTGTGTATCGAGAGAGTTGAAGGTCAAGTCTGTAAGATAAGGATCTGTTGACTGTGAGAGAGTTAAGCCATGGTTAGCATATGAATTGGTATGTTGAAGGGAATCAGCAAGCATGAGATTAGAAAATGGATGTCTCAAAGTATACTCGAGAGGCGAATCCTCCCGCATATACAAGATCCTGGGGCCTCAAAAACTAGACCTTGATTGTTTCTTCTTACCTGCAAACCCTCCACCCCTAGATCAAACTCAAACGCCATCGACGACGCAAGTTCCTGTGGTGACATTGGAGGTTTCACTTTCCAAAGACGACAAAGGACAGATAGCAAGCGCAAGCTAGAGTATTGAAGCTGGCTAGTGCGGAAAGTATGAACAAAAGATATAACGAAGAAGAAAGATGCAAATGTGCAGCTAGAGAGACACGGCACGACTTGTGGTGAGGGTTTGTATGATTTTTGAGAGAGAAGTTGATGAGAATGAGGGACGATGAGAGACAGGACCACGACGTTTGTCTCGAGGAGAATTGTTTGTGTTTGAAGTTGATGAAGCAAAGATGATGATGAAGAAGAAGAAAAAGGAGAAGAAGAAGCTGACGAGGAGAAAAAGTATAAATGACAGAAGAAAGAAACGAAAGAAAACAAAAACCGCCAGAACCGAACTAAAGAAAGGATAACGTTTGTAGAAACAAAACAAAGACAACAAGAGTTTGCAGATCTCCTGCAAACTCAACAGGAAAAGAGAGAGGCCAAGCTCAATATCAAGGAATCCAAGTCCATCATATATACTTGATTTAAACCTCTTCTTTGACCTTCGAAATATAGAGACACCACCTGGACTTGGCCTCATTCCTTCCTTCTCTTCTCCAGTTCAGTTCAAATACCACTTACCACTTCCAAGCCTTTGGCCACCTTGTTCCCGTTACCTCCATTCTTGTCCTCATTCTTGTCCCTGCTGTGTCCCGTCAGCGTCAGCGTCATCGTATCATCTCCAAGTCCAAGTGTTGGCAACACCAACCTAGAATCTTGACCGCTCGCTTACCTATTCCTGTATCTTCTCCATTCCGACTTGGACCATTGACTCTTGACCTTTGCTTTTTTGCCTCTTCGTACGCCTCAAAAGCCTAGTCCGTGTTCCCATATCATCCTCATTCCTTCTGTTCAGTCAGCCGCTGCTCGCCATCTTTAGCTTTTTGCTTGTAATCCTTCATGCTCGCATTTGCGCCGATATGTCTTGTCTCCTCCGGCCTCTTGGACTCCAGACAGACCACGAATGTCTCCCTCCGTACACCCCCCTCTCCCAAAAACTTGTGATTTGCATTCTATCGTCCGTCGTGTCTCCGACCACCGTAGCTATCCACTCAAGCCTCGCTCCAGCCAAGAGTCCTTCTCGAGAGAGAATTGCACTGGATCTGCAGCTGGCCGTATGGGGCGCACAAAACTACCAGCAGATACATCTGCTGAAACACCGCTGTGGGAAATCCCAGGGCAATGTGCAAAAAGCGGTGCCTATCAGTTAGTACGAAACAAGTGGGAACCAGTGATAGATGAGACCATGGTCCTGGGAATGATGTCAAGATTTGGCAGCTCAACAGGTAGCCTGCCTATGAATTGATTTGTCATCTCCTCACGCATGACTGGCTGCTGACTCGCATCTCGTGAACGCGGCCCGGAACTTTGATCACGGTGACTCGCCATTTGCCACCAGCTCACAACCTTCTTCCCATCGGTCCTCCTTTCTCCCCAAATACATGCCAGCCGACACAGCCGCCTGCTTCTCACTTTGCATTCATGTGGTTTGTAAGCTGCGTCACGCGGTCACGTACATATAGAATATATCACCGACAGAATCCAGCAATATCTAACAGGTAACCAGATAGATAGATACGCTAAATACGTCAATAAATATAACTCGTAGAGACACACACACGCACAATTCTGGAAAAAGGCTCCGTTGGTCGCTGGTCGTGCAAAGAAACAGTGTAACAGTATGAATCGAGGATGTACAGGGAAAAAAAACCATCAAAACGGGCGCCATGGCTTTTGCTGACTTGATTCTCAATGTTTATGCGTTATGCCGAGACGAGATGGTCCAGGCGAATCGGGTCGTTATAGCGAATATCTAATATTGAACGTCATCCATCGTCTAATATTGTTGATAACAGAGAGCTTCTATAGGCGAGGGCGAACCGTAGAGCGAAACCACTCGTTAGCAGAACCTGGTTTGGGCTAGAAATAGAGCCCTAAGCATTTACGGCGTAACGCCGTTGTAGCGCACCGGCTGGGTATGCCTATCATGTTGTCCCCCGCACACCACAGCACACAGAAAGCCCAAGCAAGCAAACAAGAAAATCAGAAAACTAAATCACTTTAGTTTTCCTGCTGTGTCTCAGGCCACAAAAGTCCACAAACAAACAACTGGAAACGAGACAGCCCAAGGCCTGCGGGCACGGCTGCACGCACAAGACCCTGGTTTTGATTTCGCAGCTATGATAAGCAACCGGAAAAGTGAGGAGAGAAATAGAGACAAGATTAAGATGTCGAGAGGGCTGGTGGGAGAGATACTGGGGGAGGAGGAGGGGTCTCGTAGAGTGGAAACGTGCGATATCGTGGCAGTGAGAGACGTTGGGTATCTTCGGTTGTAATTGTGTGATGGATCAGATTGTGTAGACTCTCTGAGGGCAAGTTGAAGCCTGATGACAAGAAATGCCCATTATGATTACAATGATGATTGCCTTTCTGATGACTTGAAGTTTACTTTGCAAGCCTTGTCAGCCTTGTCTATCTGGCCTCAGGCATCTACAAACCTCCTTCTTCTCCTGGCCTCATTCTTCAAATTGCAACTTCCTTTCTAAATCCTGTTTAGCCCAGTTTGCACCTTCCTAAATAGGTTGTAAATAGCTCCTACAGCAAACAAACAGACAAGTTGTATTGGAAACTCTATATTAACACGCACACTTTCATATCATCACGAGAAAACTCGTGAATGTTGAGCCGTGTAATGATATTGGTTGGAGATGGCGAACGAAAAACAGAACCTGGTTTTGTCTTCGGCAGTGTTGCTTCTATAGTGGGCTGCCAGAGATTGACATGTGCAGACTTTGAGGCATTGCCTTGCTATTGTTGCGTAACTTGAGAGACATATGCAAAGAGAAAGAGAGGGGGAAAGACGTACAGAAAGCGGATACGCGCTGCTGACAAAAGGTCCATTGCTCTATAGGCGAATAGTACCGTCCAGAAAGGATGACTCTGCTGAATCAACTGACGCACTGAGCCTATGTCACCCTCTATCTTCAAATGCCAACAAACCCGCCCATTCATTCCAACACCACCTGACACTGACATCCACATCTGATCAGACACTCCCGTTGCCCTTATCCATCTTGGGACGAAACCTCCGGTCCGTCTGCTGCACAACGGCGCAACCCACTCACACTTTCACTGTTTTATTGTGTCGATTTCCTCTCTTTCTCTTTTTTTCAAGTCTTGATATTTCCTTGAATACACTCTAAAGGGTCCAATTGTCGTCATCAAAATAAAAAAACAGGAAAATCCTGCCCCTCCTCCGTGCCGTCATGGCTGCAAAATCGGAAAGATGTGCAACACAACACATGCTGAAGGGAACCAAGGATCTCCGTATTCTGGCTTTGTGGCAGGAGAGAAGTGGGCATAGGCACTTGAGACACCTGGGACACTTGGTTTGATGTAGGAAACGACAGATTTACTATAGCCGGAGCCAAGAAAAGACAATTAGTGCACGGATGTGGAGTTATTACACGACTGTAGAGGTAATTGTAGGATCATAGTTCAGCCTGATCATGGCTACCTCATGATAGTGATAAATAAAGTCGTTTAGAATTGATCTTTCATGTTCAAAGTGTGTGCGTTGTAACGACGATGTGATGATCGTTGTCGCACAAGGGTTAAGTAGTTTCTGTTATCACGTGACCACGCTCCATCTATAGCATGCTAGGCCGTGTCGTGTAAAGTGGGTGGAGATCATGTGTGCTGCCTGGAGCTTGGAAGACGACCACCATCAAAATGTTTTGCCAAGTGAAGTAAACAAGTATCTAGAAGTGCCTAATTTCGATTTAAAAAATTTCCCCACAAGTAGTCGATCAAACTTTCTTCCCATCAAACCCCAAGATTTTTGAATTTTTTTCTCTCATTTATCCTGATTGCCTCCTTCCGACTTACAACATCGCCACATCTTGGTGTCATCCACCCACCAACCATGTCGAAAATAGACAAACTCTCTGTCCAGGGAATCCGATCATTTGGCCCAGAATCCCGGGAAACCATTCAGTTCAACACTCCATTAACTCTCATCGTTGGTTACAACGGTTCCGGCAAAACAACAATCATTGAGTGTCTGAAATATGCTACTACTGGCGAACTGCCCCCAAACAGCAAAGGCGGAGCCTTTATTCACGATCCCCAGGTAAATCCCTCCTCCCCCCATTGAACCACACAAACTTGATGCCATCTGACACTTCGTCTTCCAGCTTGCGCAATCAAAGGAAGTTCTCGCCCAAGTAAAGCTTGCCTTCAAATCAGCAAACGGCTCCAGATATGTAGTCAACCGCAACCTCCAACTTACCGTCAAAAAAAGGTCCCGCTCCATGAAAACACTCGAAGGCAGTCTATTGGTTTCACAAAATGGCGACCGCACTGTCGTTTCCACCCGCGTTGCACAACTCGACGAAGCCATCCCTTCTTATCTTGGCGTGTCCCCTGCTGTCCTCGACGCCGTCATCTTCTGCCATCAAGATGAATCCCTCTGGCCGCTCAGTGAGCCGTCTGCGCTCAAAAAGAGGTTTGATGAGATTTTCGAGGCGCAGAAATATACAAAGGCGATTGACAATCTAAAGACGCTGAGAAAGAAAAAGGGAGAGGATCTGAGGATTTTGAAACAGAGGGAGGACCATGATAAGCTGAATAAAAAGAAGGGTGAGCGGATTGAACGAGAGTCGAGAGAACTGCAGAGGCAGATTGAAGAAGATCGAGCCAAGTGTCACAAACTCACCGAGGAAGTCCACGAAACACAACGTCGTGCCAGGGAGTTGCGTTCTCAGGCTGCTAGTTTCCTGACACTAATTTACGACCTCGAGAACAAACGCAACCAGTTGAAGTTTCGCGAGGAGAACACTGTCGAGTTGCGAGCCTCTCTTGAGGAACTACCTGAAGACGACAAAGCCCTTGAACAAGCATTGGCAAACTACGAGGCGCGGATGGCGGACTTTGCAAGACAGGGACAGGAGAACTTGCAGTTGTATTCGAATTTAAGGGCTGATATCAACGATGCCCGGGCGGAGCATTCGCGGAAACTGGCAACGCAGGGTCGGCTTCTTTCGGATAAGGAAAAGTACGAAAAGTCGCTGACTGTGCGATCAGAGTTGATCCAAGTTGCGGCTCGCGAACATAACTTTATTGGATTCGATGCCGATGATGGGGCATTGCTTAGTGAATCTCAGGTTTCTTCATTCCGAGAGCGTATCCAGCGATTACACGCTGACAAGAAGAAAGATCTCGAGCGTGCCAAGATGTTGGTGGTTGCCGAGGTTGAAAAGGCTCGGAATGTTATCAGTGACCTTGAACGCAGACAGGCCGCCCTTGGATATGAGAGACACACTGCCAAGGTGCAAATTGACCGCATCGATCGACAGACTCTTGACCTCAAGACTCGCTTTCGGAACATTGACTGTGACGAGAGTTCTCTGATTGTCCTGACTGCTCAGGCCCAAGATGCTGAAAAACGGCTTGAGAATATCCGCGCCCACATTGCCTCGGCTGACTATGACGAGCGTATCCGCAAGGAAAAGGAAGCATACTCTGCATTGTTAGTTGAAAACAAACAACTTGGTTCCGAACTTGCAGAGTCTTCTCGGCTTGCACAGGACCGTGCACAGTTGAATATCCGCAAGGACGAACTCGCAGGCAAGCGCCGAACCTTGGCTTCATTGACGACTACTTGGCAGGAGAAGCTGGCCGTCGCTCTCAATGCAGACTGGACGCCGGAGACACTCGATGAATTATATCAAGTGACAGTAGCGAAACAAGAGGCCAAGAGCGAAGAGGTCAAGGGGAAAAGGGAGCAGATTACAGGACAGCAGACGAAACTCGATGTTCGGGCCAAGGCTGCACGCACTGCGTTGTCAAGTGCCACTAGTACGGCCGAGGCGGCGGAGAAACGCGTGGCGGATTACCTGCGGAGTATCAACGAGCAGTCGACTGGTGCTAAGGATTTCGATGGAGAGTTGAGTCACTATGAGGAAAAGGTGGAGGATTGCAAGGCGGAAATCGGCCTGTGGGATGCTTTGGCTAAGTACTATGGGCAGTGCAGTCGGTATCTTTCTTCAAAAAATGGCTGTAAGCTGTGTGAACGGCCGTTTGAGGCGAGTCAGGCGGCAGCTAGGGCGAGGATGGAGATGAAGATTGCAGAGAAATTGAACCCAAAGGACAAGGAGGAGTCCGAGGCCGAGTTACAGGAGTCAGCGGATATCCTGGAGCGGTTGAAGGGGTTGCGGACGGACTACGAGACATGGAAGCGATTACAGGGTGAGATTCTGCCTTTGAAGAGCCAGTTGGTGGTATTGGAGGGGGAAATGGAGACGTTGGAGAATCAGGTGATGGATGCGGAGGCTTCGGTGGCGGAGGAAGAGGAGAATCTACGGAGTCTTCGGGCTCTTGGGAAGACGGTGGGGACTTTTGTGCAGACTTTGAGAGAGATTGCGGAGGCGGAGCGACAGATTATGAGGATAGAGAGTCAGTCGTCTTGGTTGGGGATTACGAGGACTACAGAAGAAATTAACGAGCTACGGGCAGATTGCGAGGCGCGGATGGTGGCGGTCAAGGCGAGGGAGGATGAGTTGGCGGCGGAGAAGATGAGATATCGGGAACAGTTGGCGTCGGGAGAGATGGAAGTGCGGGATGTACAGGCGCGCACGGCAGAGGTCAAGTCATTGTTGGAGAGAAAGGAGGAGTTGCAAAAGCGGTTGACAGGACTGAAAGAGGAGGTTGTTACGCAGCGGGAGGTTATTGTGCGGGCAGAGGGGGAACTCAAAGGGGTGAGTGCACAGTTGGTGGAGGCCAGGGGGTTCCGGGATGAAGCAGTGAGGATTGGACGGGGAAAGGAGAAGATGGTGGCAGAGGAGATGGAGGTGGTGGCAGGGGCGATTAATGACTTGAAGCCGGTGGAGAATGATATTCGGGGGTATATGGAGGCGGATGGACCGGGCAAGTTGGCAGAGTGTCAGCGGGCAATCACGTCTTTGGAGGCGAGGATGGGGGATTTGGAGGGGGAGATTTCGGATGTCATACGGAAGGGGAATGCGTTGAAGGAGGAGAGTGCGAATTCGCATAGGATGAAGAAGAATATCTCGGATAATCTGAACTACCGACGGAATATGCAGTCTTTGAAGGTGTTGAGGGAGGAGATTTCGGAGTTGGAGGTACGTGGTGGCACAGAAGATCACGAGGCGTTGGAAGCAGAGGCATCAGCGTTGGAAAGCCATGCATCCAAGCTGATTGCTGAACGTGGTGCTGTCATGGGCGCCATGAAGACTCGCGATGAGACGCTACGGAAACACCTGGAGACTTGGACTTTGGAATACAAGGATGCAGCGCACAAGTTCCGGGAGGCGCACATCCAGGTGGAGACGACCAAGGCGGCGATTGAAGATCTTGGGCGGTACGGAGATGCACTGGACAAGGCGATTATGCAATATCACGCCATGAAGATGCGACAGGTCAACGAGACGGCCATTGACTTGTGGAAGAGTACATACAAGGGGGATGATATTGACTACATTATGATCCGGTCAGATGCCGCGAGTGCCACGGGGCGACGGAGCTACAACTACCGGGTGGTGATGTCCAAGCAAGGGACGGAAATGGACATGCGAGGGCGGTGCTCGGCGGGTCAGAAGGTGCTCGCGTCGATTATCATTCGGCTGGCGTTGGCGGAGTCGTTTGGAGTCAACTGTGGGATTATAGCGCTGGATGAGCCGACGACGAATTTGGATACGGACAATATCAAGGCGTTGGCGGCGAGTTTGCATGATTTGATTCAGCAGAGGCAGGCGCAGAGTAACTTTCAGTTGATAATCATTACGCATGATGAGGAGTTTTTGAGGAGTATGAGGTGTGGGGATTTCTGTGATGTGTTTTATAGGGTGAAGAGGGATGATCGGGCGAATAGTGTTATTACGAGGGAGAGTATTATGCATGTGATGTAGATGGGGGCTGCATTGAATATTAGGTTATGTAATGGTGATTCATTATTAGCTTCTTAGAGGTCTTTGTTCTAGCGACTTTAGTTTGACGATATCAAGTAGTCAAAGGGCTTTGTTTTTCCATGTTCAATATCATGGTTGATGATTATCTTCCTTTGTCTTTCTTTGTTTCTTCTGGAATTGGCTTTGTCTACAGATAAACAGTTGGTGACAATGCCGCCAAGTATCACATCGTGACACAAAACATCACGACATCGTCCGACTATAAATAGGCAGTTCATCCGCTGCTACTTCATCTTTCCAATTCTCCTCTCATCATTCAACACAAACATACTTTACCATCTATGAACCATCATTCTTCTTCTACATCTCTTTCAAGACTCTGTACTCTCCCGCCTATTATCCACCAAGATGCCTGCCACTAACTCCCAGAAGATCGCCACCGCCACCGCCACCAAGCCCGCCCCTGTCGCTCAACCACCTTATAATCCCGATGGCCCCAACGACAAGGGCTACTTCTTCAACTGGGAAGCCTTTGTCGCCGCTCACCCTCAGGACTATGGCTTGGCCAGAAGTCACTAGACATCTCTAGGCAAGTTTCCCCCTTTCTGATTTTTTGGACAGTTTTTGCTATGCTTGTTTGTTTGCGCTGATTCTCATAGATTCGATATTCGCTGGCCGATATTCACCTCATAATTTACATTTTTTTTCTTTTATTATTTTTCTTTGATACAAAATACTTTGTTGTCTTTTGAATGTGATGCCTGTCGAACTGTTTAACCCTAGGTTTTAACCCAGCAGGATTCAAGCCTTCGGTGAATACCCCACATTAGCTCTAATCGGTTATCACTCACCGAAATATATATATATATATATATATATAATTCTTTTCTCAAACTACTACTCCAAACACCGACAGTCATTTCATCCTTTCATCATTCTTTTGGTCTTTAAAATATCAAAAGAAATCAATAGAAAGCTTGAATCATACAGACTTTTCATCTCATCGTCATCCAAATGGGCCTTACAGAAAACCCAGATGGCCCCGCTGCCAAACGCATCAAGATCGATACACCCACTGGCGGCGACGAACCCGCCACTTTTGCGCCCGCCACCACCGCTAAACCCATTGCCACTCCCGCCATCGCCCCCACTGCTGAGGAACCCGCCACAGAGCCAGCACACGTCAATGGCCGCTGCCAAGACGCCCGCGATACTGGTGTCGCCCCCATCAAGGCCGAGTACGTCCATTATGTCTCTACATCATCACGTCTCTACATCGTGCCTCCATCTATCCTACTTTTGTCTTGTTAACCCGTATATCCAGGTACCTTCTTACGGGTAGTGACGCCATCCGCGTAGCTGCTGATGTCATTGACTACGACGCCGCCGAAGGTCGCGATGACACCGCGGAGCCCTCATCAAACAACAAAAAGGGCAAGGACAAGCGCAAGAAGAACAGCGGCCAAAATACTGACCGGTTCTTTGGTGCCACCGGAGATGCAAACCCTATTTGCAACAGTCGGGCTTTCTATTCCGAATTCTCGCCCCGTGAGTGTCGTTTTGGCGATAGCTGCAAGCGCGAGCATGACTTGCGCAAATACCTTGCAGAGAACCGCCGGGAGGACCTAGAGTCCTTTGGAGGCATGTGTCCCATCTTTGAGGCCTACGGTGACTGCACATCGGGCTGGAAGTGCCGCTTTTCCAAGAGTCATTCTGAGGAAATCACCCACGAAGATGGCCGCAAGGAGCTTATCCTGATGAAAAAGGGCACCGACGGCCAAAGTGTCCCTATCGCCAATGCCCCCAACCTAGACTCGGAAGATATCCGCCGCGGTGTCGTCAACATTGTTTCTGCCAAAGACAAAATCGATCTCTCGCGACGCAGAGTCCCTATGGACGACATTGAAAAGTACATTAAATGGATCGACAACGAAGGCCGCCTAAACAACGAATATCAAAACCGCCGCAAAAAGGAAGACGAAGCTGCTGTCCAAGCTGACCTCTCCGCTCAGTATGTCGAGCCTCCATTGCTCCCCTCGGAGAAACGGCGCCTCTACTTTGCAGCTGAAACCCCCGTGGTTGCCCCGTTGACTACGCAGGGGAACCTGCCCTTCCGTCGTCTGGCAGTGGAGTTGGGTGCAGAGTTTACGTATTCCGAGATGGCACTGTCAAGGCCGTTGGTACAGGGTGTCAAGGCGGACTGGACGTTGATGCGTGCACATGAGACCGAGGCTGCCCCGCCCAACGTGCGAGCTAACTTTAAGAACATTGTATTTGACTATGATAATGCACGGGATAGCCGGTTTGGTGCGCAGATTTCGGGAAATGCACCCTGGCAAGTCATCAAGGCATCTTTTGCTTTGAACCGCTTCTGTGAGCGTCTGCGTGTCATTGACTTGAACTGTGGATGCCCTGTAGACTCTCAATACCAGTCTGGCTGTGGCGCTGCGCTTCTGGATGCCCCGGCCAAGATTGAGCGTATGGTTAGAGGTATGAATGCGGTATCGGGCGAGATTCCAATTACAGCCAAAATTCGCACCGGTGTCAAGAACAACCGGCCAAGTGCTCCTCAGGTTCTACAGCGTCTGGCTTTTGGTGGTGATGAGCATAGGGGACGTCTAGGTGCCCCCGGCTGTGCGGCGGTTACTTTGCATGGACGGTCTCGCGAGCAGAGATATCTGAAGCGGGCGGATTGGGGATACATTGCCGAGTGTGGTGCGGTTGTGAAGGACTACAATAAGCAGTTGGCAGACCTGACGGATACAATCCGGGAGCCTGATGCGCGGACATTGCCGAATGGAAACCATGGAAGGCTGTTCTTCCTGGGGAACGGCGACTGCTATTCGCATGAGGAGTACTTTGAGCATATACAGAACGGCAAGGTCGACTCTGTGATGATTGGCCGTGGCGCCCTGATCAAGCCGTGGCTATTCGAGGAAATCCAAGCTGGCCAATACCTTGACAAGTCGGCCTCGGAACGTCTTGGCTACGTTAAAAAGTTTGTCAAGTATGGACTGGATGCGTGGGGCTCGGATGAACACGGAGTCAACTACACGAGACGTTTCCTGCTGGAGTGGCTGTCGTTTACGCAGAGGTATGTCCCGATTGGAATCCTGGAGAGACTTCCACCGAGTTTGAATGACCGGCCGCCGCTATTCAAGGGAAGAAATGAATTGGAGACTTTGTTGGCGAGTGGCGATTCAAGGGATTGGTTGAAGATATCCGACATGTTTTTGGGAAAGGCGCCGGAAGGGTTTAGATTTGCGCCGAAGCATAAGAGCCATGCGTATGAGGTTCAGGGTTAAGGCTCTAATCATGAGATGAAAAATATATACATGTATGTACGGTTTCATTCGATGTTGGGTGGGTGTCTTGTCAATATACACAGGATGAAATCGTGAGTTTGTATCAGTGTTTTTGTGATACAAGACGTCATAAAGGGCTGCATTTTAGTCCAAGTTTCTTGTCCCTGGCACCCTGGTGGCTTGTCTTTTTTTCCATATGATTACAGGGGGCTTTAGCAAGCCATCCCGCCTATAAAAGATGTGAGCTGCCCCCCCTCCCATGTGATGTTCCCCCACTATACCACAACCACAGCCTTGCGCACCTTTTCATAATCATCGCCAGTCGCAAAAGAAAAAAAAGAAGAACGAAAAAGAAAGAAAAAGAAAGAAAAACTCATCGATTCTTTTGCAATCTTCTTTTGTCAACATCTTTTCGGTTTAATTCTTCATAAAAAAGTCTTTTTAACGACTTCGTTTTTACTTCATTTTGAGTTACTTTTTATTGGTTTTGCCAGGACAATGGCTTCATCGTCCAAAACGTCACCAGCCGCATTTTCGGCTCATGACGACCTCAAACCCATTCTAGAGCGACTTGCCTCGGACCCGGATGTGAAAATGCAAGTAGCCTACAGTCTTACAAGGCGGATTCGCTGTCGTGTCCCGCAAGTACAGTTATACTAACGTCGTCAGGAACGAATACTTTCCCTCTGCCGCAAAATGGATCATATTCCGCGACGCCCTCATCGAGCGCATCTACCACGTACGTTCCCCACACCAGTTCACGTATAGCCCCCCCCCCAACCTGCTAACACCCCTCCCTCTCTAGATCTCCCTCGACATATTCCCAACCCCCATCGTGCCCGGCGACAGATTCCCCGTCCGCGATCTCGTCCGCGATCTCGTCCACAATCTCCCCATCTTCCCTTCTCCCCCCCCAGGCTATCGCATCAAGTACTTCAAGCGCTTCCTCCCCGAAATCGTAATCGCCCAGCTTGTCGAAATCCGCGATGTCCTCCTCACCTTCAAGCAAGAACCCCCACACACCATCCAACGCCTAGCCGAACTCGTCCTCGAGCCAAAAAAGCACTATCAACACCTCAACACCTGGCTCCACGCCGTCAGCCGCGTCGTCCACGTCACTTCTGGTCATTCGACGTATCCGTTACCGCCCGTGGTGACGGCGCCCTTTCCAGGGACGGCTGCGGAGAGTGGAAGTTGGGGATCGACGACTGTTGTCAATCCTGGTAGCGATGAGGCGCTTGGCGGCGCCTTATTATCGCCTATTCCATGGTTGGCGCCGGGATCCGAAGATGCAGAGGGCGAAGACGACGACATTGATATGGATGCCGAAGCGCAGAGGGAGGACTCGCTGGAAGAAGGTGCAGAACGGAAGCCAGAGATTCGGACAGCCAGTACAATGACGATTGACGGGCCGAATGGAGTTGGCAGCATTGAGACTGTTACCATCAGTCTACATGGACATTCCTCCCCACGGTCATCACAGTCCACACTGTTAACACAGTCAAGAGTGACTCCACGGAGTGAATATGCGTACCTGACAGACTCGGATATTGACTTTGACGAGATCGAGGTACCAGAACATTTGCTGGGACCCGATGAGGTGGGTGTTACAGACCTGGGCCCACAGAGTGATCTTTTTGGCACAGCTGCGAGGCCCGAGTTGTCTGGTGAGTGGGACGATGACGATTTGTCTAGTGATTGGAATGATGATGATTTGTCGAGCGAGTGGTTGGGAGACGATGATGCTGAGAGTCGTGCATTGGAAGATGATGAAATGGATGAGACGGACGAGAAGAGCAAGAAGGACGAGAAAAACAAGAAGAACGAGAAGAGCGAGATAGACAAGAAGAAGGAGAAGAAGGAGAAGAAGGAGAAGAAGGAAAAGAAGGAAAAGAAGGAGAAGAAGGAGAAGAAGGAGAAGAAGGACGAGAAGGACGAGAAGGATAGGCTTGAAAAGAGAGGGCTTGAAAGATCGGTAACTCTGGAGAAGCCAAAGAGGTTGAAGTACAAGGAGTAGTCAAATGCTGAATATACCCAGAAGTTGCAGTGTGCTTGTTCAAGTTTGTATACCTACAAAAGAAAGTCAGTTGGTGTCATCAATATCGTGTGTTGGTTTGTTGCTAGGGTTGTTGGACCCTAGAGTCGCTAGATGAACAAGCTTCATTTTTAGCTTGTGATGCTCTCCCCTTGTCGCATGCAATCGATACAGCTTCCAACTTCCACAAGGATCTGTCCTCGTCTTCTCTCTAGAGTATACAATGTCTCCATTGTCTTGTTGATCTCCAAGTCACATCCAAGAGACTGAAATGCCTGACCGTCATCTTTCCAACGGCATCTCTGCCCCCCACCGCCGCCGCACCACGCCCGCCACAGCCATCCACCACCACCACCACCACCCCTTCGACCTCACCTCGCCTGACGACTCCCCTCTCGAGAATGACGACACCGACCACGTTTACCACGTGTCCCACGACCGCGACGCCACATTTCCCTTTTCGTTCTCCTCCCATAGCGACACCGACTCTTCCGACTCTGAGATTGATGCCGCCGCTGCCCATCCTTGGCCACACCATCAAAATGACTTTGCGCCGCCATACTATGGGCGGCCACCGACGCCGTTGCCGCCGTCGCCTAGTATAACGTCTCTGTTGAGGCCATCGCGGCCGACGACGCCGGATGCGTCGGACGATGAGCTGGAGCCTGTGCCTCGTGCGGCGCCGAGGGTTCCGACCTATGAATACTACGGGTTTGTCCTGTATTTGTTTTCGTCGTTGTGTTTTTTAATATACCTTCTCTGGGCGTTTTTGCCGTCGCCGTTTCTACATGCATTGGGGATCACGTACTATCCGGATCGCTGGTGGGCGTTGGCGGTGCCGGCGTTTGGGACGATGACGGTGGTTTATATATACGTGGCATTGGTTGCTTATAATACGGAGATATTGACGTTGGCGATGGATGCGGTCGAGACGGTGGTGGATGAGGCGGCGCAGGTTGCGCGGATGGATGGGATGGGGAGGTTGAAGGATGGGAATAGGGTGACGGTGGCGAAGATGGAGGTGATGAGGGGAGATGGGGATTTGGCGGAGATTTGGAGTGAGGGGACGGATGCGGTGATGGATATTCCGTTGGGGGCTGTTTGTGAGGTTTTATATGGACAGACAGGGCAGTATGAGTATGGGTGGGAGATTGACGAAGATTAGGGTTTGAGATGAGTGTCTTTTTTGTGTTTTTTTTTTTGTGTTTTTTTTTTTTGTTTTTTTTATACTATATGTAAATATATATTTTGGATATTTACTGTTTAAAATGGCAATTTTCTGGTTTAAACTTGTTGTTACTAAAGGATATTTATCATACTGCTTCGTCATATATGGAAGTCCCGTGGTGATTCACACAAGAGAATAATAGCTAGTAATTTAAAGACTTGCTCCAGACAAATATAACATGGAAGCACAAGCATATGCACATATAATACACATGCGAGTGAGTACATCATATAGGTACAACAATAAGTACTTGCATATTTGTAGGTATGCTTCTATGTAGATGGCGGCTATAGATAGGTTTGATAGACGAAGCCTGCCCAACAGTCTATACGGAACCAGCACCATCACACCAAAGTAGGCTCCGTCTCACCATCACGGACCGCTCAGCCTCTTGAGCCTATATAAGATTACTATACTACAACGCCCTCTTGACAAGAACACACAATATGTGATGCATTCTCTCTTATCACCATCACCATAACTCATCCTCCTCTTTCCGTATTCACCTAGAACTTGTGTACCTCAATTAACCCTAGTTCTTGGAACTGTCAAACTATAAGTAGGAAGGTGCACACCTCTACACCACTTTCCTATATCTTCTCAACGGGCCTTGTTGTTCTTTCCTTGATAAGTGAAGTAGATGTTTGCTCTTTCCCTTGTTTTTTTCTTCTTCTTCTTCTTTCCTTTTCTCTCTATCCTCCCGCTTGGAAAACCCCGCAGAGTTTTCCCTTTTGCTTTTAAACTCCAGCCTTGTCCAATATTTGCTCTTTGGCCCTTTCGTCCTTCATCGTGATTGTGTTGATGTACCAAGGTCCCCTGATCGACGCTATCAAGAGCAGAAAAACTTCAAAGAAATCTTTTCCACATTAATCTCACTTTTCATCAGTATCATCTGGATTCTTGTCGACGCCCCAGGTCGTCTGCAATCATGGCTACGCCGCATTTTGTTGACTATCCCAAGCCGCGCGAGGCCAAACAGTGGTCACTCACCCGCCAAACCGATGACCAGAATCCTATTCTGCGCGGTCGGATGTTGGCTATTGCTGGGACTGTGTAAGTATCTTAGTCTCAATCAATTTTGGTCATCTGTAATTGTCATTTGCAATTGTCTGTATATTGACATGATGTCTGAGCCTTTGATTCTCATTTGCTGTCTACCTGCCCTATTGCCTGCATCTGCAACCACTTCTGGCTATCCCCCTCTCCAATTCTGACTGTCACATCCCATGATCCTCCCCAGGCATTCCTTTGCATGATTTATTATTCTACATGTTACTTTGATATCTCACAATTCAAGTCTCTCTCTTTCTTCACTGACTGACTGTCTTGTCGCCTTTTAGTGTCTCCAGAATCCCCCTTCTTCAAAGTTATCTGTGGTCCAACGCTGGTTTTGGCTCACTCAGAGATAACA
Source organism: Bretziella fagacearum (assembly GCA_002018255.1). Taxonomy (NCBI): domain Eukaryota; kingdom Fungi; phylum Ascomycota; class Sordariomycetes; order Microascales; family Ceratocystidaceae; genus Bretziella; species Bretziella fagacearum. The sequence goes on along the minus strand of MKGJ01000018.1, from coordinate 4,275 downwards.
AGGATCTTTCTGGAGTGGCTCCACGCTTTCTTGTGAGTTTTTTTTTTTTTTTTTTTTTTTTTTTTTTCATTATCTGGTTTTATTCTCTCATTCATTGGGTGATGGATGCATCTTTGGGGTGTGTCCTCATCTGCGCGTTTTGGGAACATGCCCTGGTGATCTAGTATACTTCGGGTGCTTGTCAGACAACTATAGGAATACAACCAAAAAAAAACCCCCAAAATATATATATATATATATATGCTAACCGAGGCCCTCTCCCAATTCAGCCCCTCGTCATTCCGAATGAGAACGCTGGCGATGCCATTGTTCCTAGTGCAACGCAATTTGGTCCCGAACTTCATGTCCAGGCCGCTGCAAACCTGATTGGTCGTTACCACTCGGCGGCCGACTATTACAATGCCTACTGGTCTGGCCAAGTGACTCCGTTGCAGGTAGTCGAAGCCTTGCACACTCTTATTCTAAGAGGACAGACCCCGCCAGCCAAGTACGAAAGTGCCTTTGTCGATTCTCATGGGGCCGATGGCATCGCACTTGAGGCCGCCCGGAAGTCGACTGAGCGTTGGCAGCAGGGCCGTCCGCTGGGTCTCTTGGACGGCGTCCCCTTTGGTGTCAAGGACGATCTTAATGTGAAGGACTACATCTCGCATATTGGCCTCAAGTACCAACCAAACTTGAGCTACCAGAAACCGGCTGAGGAGACTATTCATCCAGTTCGCAAGTTGGAAGAACTCGGGGCAATCATGATTGCCAAGAATTCCATGCATGAACTGGGGTGTGGTAAGTTGATTCCCTGTATCTCTTGTCGGCAGATGCGCTGCTTGTGTGGTTGGTTGTGCATGCACACAATCCGACAAATCATTGTCGATCAATTTCTGGTTGTGGACACTGCTAATGTATTATCTTTTTTTTTTTTCTTTTTTTTCCCGAAAATTGATGGGACAGCCCTGAGAAGGTACTAGGAACCAAGTGCTAACTAATATTTTATAGCCTGCGTGGGGAACTCCCGTCAACTGGCACAACAAGTCATACTATCCTGGTGGCTCCTCCTCGGGAGCTGGCTCGTCTCTCGGCGCCGGTATTATTCCCTTTGCTCTTGGTACCGATGCGGGCGGTAGCACCCGTATTCCCCCGTGCTTCAACGGTGTGTATGGTCTCAAGACGACTCACAACCGCACCATGGCTGTCAACCATTCCATGTGTGTTGTCTGCCCAATGGCTTCGACAGTGGCCGATCTGACTGTTGCCTACCGTGTCATTGCTCAGCCTGACCCCGAAGACCCAGTTACTTCGTGTTTCGTCCCGTCGGCCCTTCGTGACCCTGCTACGCCCAAGTATCTTGGCATTGACCGTACATGGATTGCAAAAGCCGATGCCGAGGTTATCCGGGAGTTTGATGCCGGCATCGGCTACCTCATTGAAAAGCACGGTTACACTGCCGTTAACATTACCATTCCGAACTTGAAGGAGTGCCAGCTGGCTCATGGTGCGGCCTGTCTGACCGAGATGGCTGAGCAGCATCGCTCACGTATCGGCAATGATGCGGGGTGGTTGACCACTGTTAACAATGCCACCAAGATAATGCTGGGTGTTGGTGCGCAGACTTCTGGTCTTGATTATCTCAAGTACAATCAGCTTCGTGAGATTCTAATGGAGCACATGGCGTGGATTTTCAAAAAGTATCCGGGTATCTTGATTATGAGCCCTACCTCGCCACAAAAGGGATGGGCGCGCAACCCGGGAGATGAGGCATATGGAGTCAACAACGCCAACATCTCGTTGCGCAACATGGTGTATGTTTTTCTTGCCAACATGACGGGATGTCCGGCGCTCACTGCCCCCATTGGGTTCGTTGATGCGGACCAGGGTATTGGCCAACTACCAATTGGCATGATGGCCATGGGTGAGTGGGGATCAGAAGAGTCACTATTGGCCTGGGCCAAGGATACCGAGACGTATCTGAATGAGGCGTTTGATGGAGGACGTGTGACGCCAGTGGGGTGGGTTGATGTGCTCAAATATTCGCAAGAGTATGCGGCGCGCAATGGATCGGCGGGTATGAATAGAGTGCCTCAGGCCACCAAGGGGGTGGCGAGAGATGTTCAAACGGCTTCATTGCCGGCTTCGTAGAAAGAAGCAGCGCGCAGTTTTAAAGCCTTTGTTTGGTCATCGATGTATCCGGGAGAACAGCCGACGAAGCTATAGGTGAATTGTATTTTTTTTTTTTTGGTTATTCTGGGACTGGTTGATTAGAAGTCACGGAGTTTAGTTTGTGGGTGGTAGGGTCAAGCTGATGTATATTTATATCCCAATGGTTTGTTTGGTATTAGTTTAGCAAGTTTTTGTGTTTTTTTTTTTTTTTTTTTTTTTNAAAAAAAAAAAAAAAAAAAAAGAGACATGTTTACAGTAACTGGCTTGCCAACGAAAGCAAGTTTACATCGCCATTGGAGCCTTTTCCACTGGACTGACTCTTGAGGAAGAACTTGAGGATGAACTGGACAGCCTGCTGCATGACGCTCTCTTTGGTGGTGCTCTTGTCAACTTTGCCCTCGGTCTGGGCGTTCTCAAACAGCTTGGAGCCCTCAGACATGGCCAAACTCAACAGTGTAGCCTGGCCACTGGAAGAGGAAAGGGAGTCTGAGTTGGACGAGTTGAACAGCTTGATGGCCTGCATGGCAGCGGCAGCCCCCAGGTTATCAGAAGAAGCCTTGACTTCGGCTCCAGATTCAGACTCGGATTCGGGGTCGTTTTTCTCGATGAACTTTTTGAACATTCTGACGGCCAAGTCTTGGTCGATGGGGTCTTGGTTGGAGGCGACGGTGTGTTTGTTGTTGTTGAGGTTGTTGAGGACGGAGTGGAAGAGGGATGTTTCGGAGGGAGTTCCGGCGGCGTGGGCGGCGGTGGTGGCTGTTTGTTTTTTGTCAGAGTCGGAGTCGAGGAAGTCCATGATGTTGTTGTTGAGGAGGATGCCAGAGAGGCCGCCTGGAGATGATGGTTAGTTGAGGGAGGAGAGGGAGATGTTTGATAGGGGAAGAATGGGGAGGGGGGGCGTACTTGGGTTTCCTGGGAGGGAGGAGTTGGAGAGTTGCTGTTCTTGGGTTTCTTGGTGTTTTTGCTCAGAGTTACCGGAGAGTTGTTGTTTGCCGTATTCGACGGCGGCGTTTTTGAGGTAATCCATTTTTTTTTTTTT